>JASTWP010001358.1:0-77414 GCA_030770255.1 Temnothorax ravouxi
TTGCAGCTGCACGCGAAACGCGAGACGCTGAATCGCGCTTGAATGCCCAAGTGACATCGGCTTAATGATCCGTTGCATTCGTGACGACTCAACCCGGCATTGCCGATGACTGTCGATGCGAGCCAAATATTCGGCGATGACGTCTTCAAGCGTGTGATACGACAATTTATGATTAGGCGTACGCGTATCGCTGTGAAAACACTTGACATTTCGGACAACCAACAATCATTCTTAACCGCGCTTGATTTCTATTATCAGAACCAACAACGTTAAGCGTTCTCGTACACTCGTAAAACATCAGATTCGAAAGCATGACATGTTTTCAGAAGAACTAATCCGCTTACAGTGTCTTTTGAATTGCAAATGATACGCTCGAACGCAAGCCGTGTGCTGATAACGCATAGTTCAATGGCGCGTGTAATATGTCGCTATATCGTTTTCCACGTCCATCTGATGCAAAGTTTTAAGGGAAACTCGAAACGCGGAGTTACACCGGGAATCACGATAGGGAGCGCGTGCACGCGCGCTCTTCGATGTTGCAGCTGTGAGGAAACATGATGAATCAAGCTAAATAACACCGGGCGAAGCACCTGTTTGCCCACGTTGCAGTTTCGAACGACTCCGCTCATCCTGCAACTTGCGAAATTGATCGTAAAACATAATTATATAGTTCACTAAAATAAGACGTTTTAGAAGAGTAGTTCACTTAACCTGCCGCGATAATCTTAAATTGATGACTGGATTTAAATTTTGCCAGCATAAGGCCCGGACACACACTTTTTCGTAACAGTAACAGTAGGATTTCGACCAATCGTGTTACTCGATTCGGGAACGTATGGCCGTACGTTTTCGAATCGAGCAACGCGATTGGTCGAAATCCTACTGTTACGTTCTACGGAAAATGTGTGTGGCCAGCTTAACAAACGTTTTCAGTGTTGAAAATAACGTCAATAGCATTGCTGTCATTTATCGAGATAATCGTGATTAAACTTTATCGTATTAATATGAGTTAATTATCCCCCCTTTCTCTATTTTAGTTCAAATTGCTCATAGAATATTTAAAGAATCTGCTATTTCAATCTATTTGCATTTTATTAACTAATTTATTAAATGTGCTGTGTTTTTGTCCAAGATTACATTAGACTCTTATATACATCTGCAATTTTCTTTGGTCATTAAACTTTTTTAATTATTAACTCCTCTTAGTCACCCGATCTCTCACTAATTACTGGAGAAATCTCAGCTGCACGCTATATAGAGTTAAACAAAAAAAGAAGAGAATAATCTTGACGGAATATTTATCAAAATTGATCACGCCCGTTTCCGACGTCGATATATCACGGCCTCGCGATTCCATCTTAAAGTTCGCCAGCAACAGCAATACGCAAAGTTACAGTGAAAATTATGCCTGGCCGCCGCCGCAGCTGCCGGGAAAGAAGGCGAATCAAACTTAATTTCGTCCGGACATCTGACTGCTATAGCCGTATAGCGCAACGTCTACGCCTATAGCCTGATAGTGAAATATCATTTCGCAATTTCGTTTAATTAAAATCTGATTCAAAGTTCGCGAAGAACAGCTATCGCACCGCGGGCGGCCGCCAGCGCGGATGGCACCCCGTTACACCGGCTGCGGTTAATGCATCAGTGAAAGAGTTTGATTCTGTTTCTTCCCTCTGTCTTCCTTGTTCTATCGCGCTTCTCTTCCTATCGTCGCTCGCTACCTTCCCTCGTTACTGAAGTAAATGATACCTCGACGAAGACGGCTGAGTTTTGTTTGTATTCGCAATAACATCAGGTGATGATATTATATTCAATCTCAATGTAGTCATTACAATTCTGATGAAACTTTATTGAATTAAGTAATGCATTGTGATAGAACGCAATTAATATTCAAGAACGCATGTACAATTGTTATCTTTCCCTGAGTAAATTATTAATTAAATTACCATATCAATTTTGTATTTTTCTTATATTCAATTCCTAATAAAGTATTAAAAACAACTTTGTTCTATTGTGTCCTTAAACATTTATGAGTGCTATGAATGCTAACACGACCCTTTACGTTTGTTCTGTCGCATATATACCTAACATATAAATGTACAATTAATAAAGTTATTTGTAAAAATTTTGCATATTATTTGTGAAACATGCATTGTAGAAAAAAATTGCTAATATATATGTCGAAACAAAGTTGGAAGAAATGCTATTTTTTAAAGATATATAATTTTCAAATTATGCTATTAAAATATGATACAGTTGGCACAATCACAAAGCTCCTGATGTGTATATTATAATATAGATAAAAGTTAAAATACTAACATACGCCCGATTCTCTAAAATATTTATTGCAATTGAGAAGTCTACGAATAAAAAGTTAAATATCTTTATCAAAATAAATTGATATAATATAATGGACTCGATCTTCTTATACAAAAAGTTTTTAATTAAACAATATCAAAAATCATAAAAATATAGATGTAAAATAGTATAACTAATATAAAAGATCAATTTTCTTTTAATTTTTGTATACACTTATCACGGTTTTTTATTTGGCTACTTGTACCTCTTTACTTAAACCCCCCAAGTTCAAAAAGAACTGATGTAATTCTCTGATGAAATTAAATAATTGAATATAAAAAACTGCTGAGTCTCCGTACGAAAGCCGTCGGGGCACAGACGACTCATAAGACGACGAAGCTCTATGATATACCTGAGATGACGTCCCACATTACCGATAATACTACAAACACGCCTCCCTTAAGAGATGTCCTAAAAGTCTCGCACAATAAAAGCCGGTACCCATAAAATATCGCCTCCGCCCACCCTTCTCCAACCCTTCCCGCGCGCCGCCCACCGCCCCGTCGGTTATCCATCCGTGGTCCCCGGTCGGATGCGACGTAGGTACATAAAGTGGGGTACTCCGGCGGATTGAAATATAACCCCGAATATTTCTCTTTACGCTGGCGTCCGATACGTAAACTCACGACACGATACTTTCTTACGATTACACTTTGACTTTTCATATATACGACGCCGTGTCGACGTTTGACGTAATACGGTCGTCACGTCGCAATACTCCGCGGGGAAGTTATTAAAAAGATATGTATGTCGTAACGCACCTAATACCATCGACACGCATATGACACATCGGGGGGAACTGCGAATTAATATTAATATGACCGAGGCGCCGGCCGACTCGCTGGGGAATCGAAGGAAGTGGTCTGTGAAATTTGAGACTCCATCTCGACGATCCTAAAGCGAGGGAAATTGCATTCCGCGCTTTTGTCAACTCCCGTATGAATCGCGGAAATCTGTCGCCTACGAGAGTCTTCTAATTAAAATTTCCGGTCGGTGAATTGCCCCTGAGTTTAGAATTATTAATTAATTCAAGCAAGTTCTATGTCAACTGATTGCGCGTGGTGCACGCATGGAAAATGTTTATGCACATTACACAATTCATTTTTTTTTTTAATTGATATTTTCCATCAATCAAGAATAGGTATCTGCCGAAATATTTGCAGCAAAAAAAATAAATTATTAAAAATAGAAGTAAATACTTCCATCAATCACATACGTCCGTTAAAGCAACTTATTGTTATAATTATTATTCTTCCTGTAAAAAGATTTACGGTGCACATCCACGTGAACAAAGATTTTTCCCGATACGCGCATTTTCACGCACATATATATATACGTTACATATTCTGTCCTGAGGCAGTGGGCTTCCATGGAACGGGGACGCATAATGCGCTCTATAGTTTATCACTAATTAAAAATAAAACATATATTTTTTAAAAATTTAATATTTTTTTAAAGAAATGTAGAAGTATTTAAAGAAGAAATTAAACTATAATAATTTTCCTGTTGATATTTTCTAACTAATTACTATCTGGTAATTAATGATTGTGCGGATAATCACGCGGTTGATTGGATGATCGATAATCATTATATCTGACAATGGAGTTATTACGTATATCAATGAAGGTAGGACCTTAATCTGTCCACGTATATTATCATACAATTTGTGACATCTGTTGGTTTCTAAACGTCAGATAACTTGTCGGATGATTGTCACGTATGCGATAAGAGCGGAAGTATAAAGCTACACGTATAATGGAATTTCCAGAAATATATAATGAGCAGCAACGCTACATTCAATTTAACAGGTTTCAAAGCTTGCGGTTTTAAGAAAGAAAAAACATTTTTGCTTTAAATAAACACGCACACGCAGCACACGCACAAAGTATTCCATAAAACCCATACAAGTGCGGTGCTATCTCGATTTTAGAAATATTGATATTTTTTGGGGAAAGAGTTCGATTCGTTCGATTGGAATAAAACTGTTAAAAGAATTTCAAATAAATATAATTGACAAAAGCACGTTAGATAAATAAGAGATATATTTGGTATGCTTTAATCTTTCGTAAAGTATAAGCAAGATATTCGAAAGGCAATTGCTTCGTGGATAAAAGACACCCGGATATCGATTCGTAAGCGCGCGCGCGCGTGGTACAGCCGTTCGTTCTTACGTAATCGCGCCGCAGAGAGATGTGGCGGATGGCACGTGTGCCATTTCGCGAGCATCTCCAAAGACATTAGCACGCGTACGCACGCGTCACCAAGAGCTCGTTTTAACTTCTTCTACATTTCGATTCCAACTTCTTCTGCATCGCCCGATGCAATATCGCTCTGCCGCTCTCGGTGCCTCTCGGTGCGGAGGTTTCGAATTAATTTCAGCCCCGGAGATCTTGGCAACCCGGGTTCGCTTCTCGGCACGATAACATAATTAATTTCACAGTTGAATCCTCCGGACTTGATTCATCAGATGTTTGCAATTACTTACAACTTGCAATTATGTTTCATCAAGCGTGTTCAATCGATCGAACCACCTTGCGCTCGAACGCGCATTCATTCTTCGATAAAATATGTTTATCGCTAAATCTGCATTTAATATTCCAAGTTATCACAGCCTTTATTTTAGGTCTTTTGATTATTTTGTTATAAATATTTCGTAATACATTACGTTGTCATTATATTATTTAACTTTATTATAGATCATCATTGTAATATATGATTAATAATTTTAATTATTATATCTTTTTAATTATTACAAAATTGTATTTTTACTTATAAATATAATACTTATAAATATACTTATAAATATATTTATAAATGTAATAAAAATAATATCTGTTAACCTTCTTAGATAATAATAAACAGAAGGAATGAATAAACTCTCTGTTTAATAAACGCGTGAGTCACGCGTTCGCCGCTTGTTTCCTTGAACTCTTAATAGTTCCATAAAAAAGACAATATCCATCCAGATATCCAATCCAATATCCATATCCAATATCCATCCAATATCCATCCGAAAGCCGCGTGATCACTTGGACCGACTATTGTATACTACGAAGATTTATCACCGTCGCGATGGCCGGCGCAAACAAGAAGAAACAAAATTCTCGTCACGGTGCATTCGGAATCGTAAATATATTTCGATACCGCACAGGCCTATCCTGTGGTGTTTGCCTACTAAATGTTTCGTGCTAAATCTATATAGTTCTCTGCTCATTAGAGCTGCTCGCCTGATACACACGGTTTCGTCGTCATTAGCTATTCATCCCTTTGAATCGGATAGCACATCTAATATTAATTAGAAATGCAAACGTGTAATTAAAAGATATTATAATACCAAGTTTCTCTCTCTCTCTCTCTTTGATCCACAAAATCCCAAACTTCCTCTGTCGTTTGTGCAGTCGATCAACCGAAGAAGGCCAAAATCAGACCGTAACAATCAGGTGACGGCTGACCAACAGATTTACTATATAGTAAATTAAGCTTTGATCGAGACTGTCGGCTCCTCGTAAACAAGGCAGTTCGATAGTAGGAATAAGCAAGAGAAGAATGAAGAAAATACTGCACTTGACAGACGGGTCGTCATAAACGAACGCCTACCGGCCATTGGCTTCTGTCCTGAAGACTTTTCGTCTCGTCACCCACGTTTATGACATAACGTTAACCGACACAGGTAGAATCGTTTACGGCAAAGTACTTGGCGCGGTATCTTGGCGAAGTACCTGGCGAATAAACCTCCCTTCTCATTTCCCTCTCATTTGGCGGACACCGCCTAACGAGGTCACGGTCGTAGCTTCACTGTCACAACTTCGCTGTCCGTTTCGTTTCGTTCGTCACGTGCCGCTGAAAATAACACAGATTCGCAAGACCGAGGTATAGGTCCGCGATAAATTCTTTCCGTGCTGAAGATATTTTTCGTATCACGCAATCGTTTGTTACACAATTTTGTGGATTCACGACTAATGGAGTCCATTAAATCTTTAGAGGAGAGATGAGCATTTCAAATTACATGTATTCGAAGAATTTCAAACACGCTAAGTTCATAAGTTACAAGGTTTATTCTAGGTTGCCTCCAGATCTCAGAATGTCTCGAAGCTCAGAAAATTATGGATTCAATATATTCTCGTCCAAAAACCCGTCATTTCCGATAACTTATATTTGCCGCGAGTGCACCTGGCGATCCTCTAATCTAAACGACCGCGACCGTGATGAACCGCGAGTGATGCGGGTCTATAATAATAAGGATGGCTTGATGCGTCGAATTGCAATATTTTTTGGGCGGGGGACTCTGCGAAGGCGCGGCGATCAGTCTCGACGGCCGGATGTCGAGGCTGTTCTCCGAGAGGCTCGGGACAGTGATTCTCACACGATCGAGCACGGGCCGCAAAAACGTACGCGTTGTTATGTATAATAGCGTCGTATTCCGCACGAGTGGAATGTAATTTCGTTTAATTTCAAGAAACCGCTGCGAGCCAAGCGCGGTAATTCTCAAGGTACCAGCGCGTTCTTGGCTCGGCTCGGTTTATTTCCGCGGAAAGTGAATATACTTGGTCCAACGAACGTAAGTATTACGTAACGAGAGCTTAGCATTGACACAGTGGTCTCTTTCTCTCTCTCTCTCTCTCTCTCTCTCTCTCTCTCTCTCTCTCTCTCTCTCTCTCTCTCCCTTCCTCCTCCTCTCGTCCTCCTTTTCATTCAGTTTGAGCACATCGGATCTGGAAACGAATACTTTTTATCTATACTTTACTCATCTTACGTTACTTTATTTTAATAATTTTTATAATTATTAAATAATTATCTTTATCGAATTTTGTATTATATGTAATTGCATATGTGAAACGTGATGTCTCGTTGAAATATCGCGAAATACTGTCTCGCTCACCCATCTGACACTCAAACTCGATTTATCGTCTTGTTTTTCGAAAATAGAAATAGACGCGTCGATATCGCGCCACGGAGCGCTTTTCAAAAACATATATTTACCTTGCTTATTACCGCGCACAGGTAGAACCCCAAGGAAATCCTACGTGGAATGCGATGAATGAACGCGATAAATGGAATAACCAGTCAAGCTTCCGCAAATATCATTATAATTTCGATTTGCAACAATTAATTCACAAATTAAGACGCAGAAAATCCATAATCGAAATCAATATTTGTTCGCTTCACTCTTATTTTAATTTAATAATCGCCTTTTTTTATTTTCTACGCTGAATATTTTAGCAATTAAAAGTGTCCAATTAAATACGCGTGTCAAAGCGAGATACGCGTTGAGTCGTTTCTTAATTTTTTCTCTACAAGTTCTACTTCAATTCAATTTTTTATATCGAATATCTTGGGATAATTAAGTCTGTAATTAGAATCGCGTCAAGGCGAAATCCACGTGGATGAATTATATATATATAGGAGGCGAAGTTCCATTTTCTCTCGAAGTTCTATTTGCGACAATCTCCTTAATTAATATCGCGACCGTTAAATTCGTCCCGAGGAAAGATCCACTTCAGAGATGAGAGATATCCCATCACATAACGTGTAAGGGTTCATTGCAGGTGGCCCGTCAACGAAACGATTATCGCATACGTGGGAATAATCATAGGTAGGGGGCGATATATTTACGTGGCGAAAGGTTCCCGATGCTGAGAGAGAAAGAGAGAGAGAGAGTTTTAATCCTCTCTGGGTGGATATTCTTATTAGCGCACGATAGGGAGGAGGGTAGGGTAGGTAGGTATGTGGGTAGTAGTTTAGTATTGATCTATCCACGAGCGACCTTTAGTCTCTCCGGTCTCCCCACCGCTATTCCGCGGGGGGTGGAAATGGGGGTCCTGGATCGGCGCGACCTAGAGCAACCCGAGCGGACGCACAGCTGATTTCGTAACAGCACTCCCCGTCCTCTCCCCCTTTAACCCTTTCGAAATCCCGTCGTTCTCCGGAAACCACTGGGTGACCCATATATCCCGATGATATCGGAACGACGGAACGCGAAACCGCGGGATCGTGTCGATTCAAAACGGCGGCGCTAACAAAAGCGTTTCATGTGGCGGATTAAAGTATAAACGCAGAGATAATTGAGAAAGTTATTGATGAATCGAAGAGTTGGTCGAAAACTGGGCTTGAATAGAAAATTTTAAAGCAGCGAACTCGAGAGTTTTTGCCTTAAGGGACGAATTGAATTTTAAAATTGTGATATCTGCAAGAGCCTCTGACAAGTTCGTAAGACTTCGCTCATAGATTCGAGAATCATGTCCTTTGCGAGAAAATAAAATAACGAAAAGAAAATGTATGATCTTTGAATCATCAAAGAAAGATGGAATTGCAGCTTATGCTGTTTTTGAAATTATATGCCAGATTTAATATATATATATAAATGATAAATCATAACGGGATATAACACACCATAAAGGCCTCCGCACAATGAAAAATATAAGGAACAAGAAACAGATATTAACGATTTAGGAATCAAGAATAAAGTTGAATGCACGATGAAAAATACAGGCAACAGAAACAGAGGGAATAACACAGGCAATAGATTTTTAACCTATCGGAAGCCGTGTATTAATGCTACACCAGCTTTTTATTCCTGATTTCTTATTTCTAATCGCTGTTATAACATTTGCTCCTTGTTCCTTATATTTTTCATTGTGCGGGGGCCTTAACACACCGAAGAGGGTGCTAATCTCTAAGATTAATTAATTGTATTTTTTTAAATATCTTCTGCAAGTTTTCAATAGAGTTCTAAGTAGATAAAAGTATTCCTTTAGTTAAGGATGTTTTATATAGTTAGGCAAAATGTAACAAAGTTGATGAAATTTAATATCATATTCTGTATACTCTTTCAAAGTTCGGGGTCAAATTTCAAATCGATTCACAATTTAGATAAAAAGTTATCAATTCTTGAAAATCCGTTTTACAAAGGGTTTTACAGAGAAAAGTGTAAACATTAAAAAATGTAACCAATATAATAATATTTTACACACAAGCAGATCATCAACAAACAAAAATATAGCAACAAAATTTGAAACAATTACAACAATTTTTTTTTTAAATTTTTTTTGAAAAAAATAGTAGTAACAGTTATTTACATTCACTAAATTTACGTCTTTTACATTCTATTAGATGTTTCGTAACTATTTATATACATTTTTTTGTCTTTGGATCTCTGCATGGAGAATTAATATCAGAGTTTTTAATATTTCCTGCATACTTTTGGTTGGGACTGTGCCTATAAAACATCCTTAAAACGGTGGTCTTTATTCTTTCTTCAAAAAGACAACGTTAAATCGACGAGCGTTTAATCGCAGGTATCTACGAAATAGAAATGCCTGAAAACGGATGCAACTTGTCGGGAAGCCACGTAATCAGAGTTAAGCTGGCGCATCCAATGGGATGATTCTCGTAAACTCACGGTTGACTACCACAGTACCAACGTGATCGCGAGGCCAGACCTTGGCCTTGGTACGTGCCGAAGAGCGTCGGTCGGTTTATCTCTCGATCAACGATAAAAAGTAAACGATCTTTTTCAACGGTGTTATTGACATATTGAAATGTGTATTGAGTTGAAAGTTCCTAGCGCGCGGACATTTCATTCCACGGACGTTTTATTAAATGTATTTCCGCGAGAACATGTTTACGCTCTAATTTATGAACACTTTAATATTATTATCTATATCTAGGGTAAAATTAAAGGTAAATTTTTTTTACTTACTAAAAATTGACGTCTTATCTGATTATTCTCAGCCTAAAGTATTCACGTAACTGAGTGACTCAGCTCACTTAAGTGTAAATAGAAAGCGCTTATACTATCATAATATAAATTGTAACGCCATTGCCTCAAATAATAAAGAACGTAGGTACATCTTTCTCTTTTTTCAGCGAAAAAAAATAAAACTTTTCGTTTAAAGATAGGAACTTGAAAAGTGCTTTTTATACAAAAATTGAACTTCTTTAGTAGGGATAACGCTAACCAGCTCGAACAATTTGATTTACAATTTATTCTGTTATTGGTTATGTTAATTAATAACATTGTTGTTTCAGCAATTTTATTTACTACTGTATATTTAGTTTAGGAAATTTATTAACAAATTATAATTTTCTATAAAATTCATCACAAAATGACAATGTCGGATATAATTCCGTACCACTGCATTGCACATTGCTGATATCATAATGACATTTTTCCTAACCTTTTATACTAACGTAATTACTGCAATATGTAAAATATGCAAGCTGTATATATACGAGAAAAATATGTGACATAATGCAGTATCGATTACATCAATTTATTGCTTGGGATAAAATAAAAATACTATTAAATGCAGCGATAACAAGATCAATGTAGTCAATCGGGACCGTGGTTAATCGGGACCGTGGTCAATCGGGACGATGGTCAAACGGGACTGTTGTCAATCGCAACGTGGTCAATATTAACGTGGTCAATATTAACGTGGTCAAACGCAACGTGGTCAATCTCAACGTGGTCGATAGGGACCGTGGTCAATCGGGACCGTGGTCAATCGGGACGGTGGTCAATCGAGACCGTGGTCAATCGGGACCGTGGTCAATCGAGACCGTGGTCAATCGGGACCGTGGTCAATCGGGACCGTGGCCAATTGGGACGGTGGTCAATCGGAACCGTGGTCAATTGGGACGGTGGTCAATTGGGACCGTGGTCAATCGGGACGGTGGTTAATAGGGACCGTGGTCAATCAAGACCGTGGTCAATCGTAACGTGGTCAATATCAACGTGGTCAATCGCAACGTGGTCAATTTCAACGTGGTCAATCGGGACCGTGGTCAATATTAACGTGGTCAAACGGGTGCCACTCACACAGTGATGGGTTTAGGCCGCCATAGTGGTCGGACGTGTGTTCGTTCCTGTCCTGCGTGAAGCCTTGTTCCTAACCTCTTTATTATAGTGCTGGATTTGCATTGCTTTCTGTAGTGATTAGCTGACCTCGTCTCCTTGGCCGTATTAGTTGCGTAAGTTGCGTTTAGTCCTTGCGCTCCCCTTTCGGAGGCGGAGCTATTTTTGATAGATTCTTAAATACGTATGGCGGATCCCTCGGATTCTGTGCCGAGGCAAGGTAACCCGCGAGCTCTTAAAGACAATGTCACCAGAAAGTCGCTCAAAAAAATACGAACTGGAGTTTCGGAACAACAGTTTGAAGCAAAAATAAAACAATTGTGGAAGAAAAACTTGATGATGGATATTGAGGAGCGTATAACTTCCCAGCGCGGGACTTCATCGTCTGAGGGTCAGAATGACGAGACGGTACGAGATAACGAAATGGAATCTTCAAGTGATGATATGGAGGTGGAGGAGAATAATATAGTTAATAAGTCTGACACCCACGCAAGCGATCTTTTAGTAAAAAAAGCTGTCGTGGTAGATATATCTAGGATAAGTGACGACTCTCTATCTACGCATATCGACGCTAGCAACAGCGGGAGTACCAACGACAATAGATCACGTGATCTGCCGGCGATCAACGATAGTGAAGAGGTCAAAGAAATATACACCGTGTGTAACGGTATTTTAAGAGAGTGTACACAGCAGCAAACTCGCACTGTGATCACTAAATACGACAGCAGCTTTCGCGGCAAAGCGAAAATTACTTTGAAATTACCCCCTGATCAAACCACGGCAAGGAAGGGGAAAAACCTAATTAAGATATGGATGTGTTTGACGAATAATCGTATTTGTCCATCTTCGGTGGATATGCTGAACCACTTTACGACCGAAGCTGAATTCCCCGATTACTTGGAAGCCAATCTGGCCTTGAAGGTTCTAGGGAAAATCCCAAATAAACTTAAAGCTTATGTAGAGCATCGCTCCATGATCAGAAAAGGAGTTATTACGGACTGGCACTCATCCATTAAAGACCTGTGGTCGGTAATTCAGGACAAATCTGGTATCATTGGTATGGAACGGATGTACCGACGCAAATGGGACAACACTTTAAAGAAAACTACCTTATCAGAAACAGACAACATAATTGTAACATTCAAAGAAGTTGGTATTAGAGAACTAAAGATATTCACGAACAATGTCGGTTTGAAGGTTAGAGCGTTCGTCCCGCAGGTCAGGCAGTGTTTTAATTGCTACAGGTTCGGTCATACAAAGATTTCATGCAAAAGTGAAGCTATATGCATTGCATGTGGAGGTAAATCTCACGGTCAATGTGAGAAGCCTGTTAAATGCCGTAATTGTGGCGAGTCGCATAAACCTACATATAGAAAATGTCCGGTAATCGAGAAGAATGCATTAATTAATAAAGAAATGGCTAATAAAAATATTTCCTTTTACAGTGCTAGACGTGCTGTAGAGGGGGGTGATCGTCCCCGGGCTCCTTCGATGGAGATCTCGGGAAATGAGGACGCTTGGCCGAGCCTGCCGCCTCCGAGGACGGCGTCATACGCGGGAGTCGCGCGACCTCGCGACAATAATGGACAGAACGTACAAAGCCCTACGGAAGCTTCTCTGCCGCGACGGGTGGAATCGAGTAGACGAACGATGAGATCTAATCGTGGAAGACCCCGGGAGTCCTCGGATGGTCCTGTTCAAGGTTATTACAAGCAATTCGACTTACGTGCAGAGGAGAGGGGTAGACGAGGTACTGTGTTCTCCGCGGCCAGGAATGGCGCCTCTTGGGCGAACTCCGATGCGTCTCGGGCGACGGAGGGGGAGCCATCGGATGGTCGTTCTCTACAGGTGCCTCAGGACTTTATTAATGGAATGAGGGCAATGTGGCCGCTTCTACTACAGTTAACAAACAACTCGGATTTTCGTGCATTGATGGATCGCATTAGCGATAGGGGTAAGCCCATGCAGAATGAAATTTTTTATTCAAGAGAAGTAAATGAATTAATAGATCGATTGGATCCAATTGAGAATGAGAGGCTTAGCCCTCTTCAATCGACATAACGTTCAATCTTCTACTGTGGAATTGTCGTGGTTTCGGTACCAGCAAGAACGAATTATCTAAGCGGGTTGTGGACTTTGACATCGTGATCTTGACTGAAACTAGATGTACTGAAAATAATATAATCTATTTTCCAGGATTTAACACCGTGCAGAGTAAAAACCTATTAAATAGTGGTGGTGTATCGATCTCTATTCGGAGGAATATTGAATATGATGTTATTCCGGCTTTGAATGATGCTTTCTTCGGATACGATAGCATTGGCATTAGGACTAGAAATATAGATAACAATAGTTATATTTTGGCGGTGTACAGATACCCTCGTGGTCCTATCACAACGTCCGATGTCAGATTGGTGGCTGGACAGGTTCCCAATACTGCGAACTTGATTGTGTTGGGCGATTTTAACGCTCACAACTCGGCATGGAATTGCGATCTCACTACCCGGGATGGTGAAATTCTTCATGATACAATGCTTGATTTGGGATTTATCTGTGTTAATACAGATACAAAATCTAGAGCTGGACGACAGAACCAACGGGATTCCAATATTGACCTGGCGTTTGGCACAAATAGTGTGCTAGACAAGATGGAATATAACCAGCTGGATGACCCTTGGGATAGTGATCATTATCCCATAGTCTTTAATATGGAGGGAGATGCTGTACCGTATAGGAAGACTACGAATAGAATCTCAACAAAGAAGACTGACTGGACCCGATTTCATGGACTCGCCGACGGTATGATCAAGGCGGATCTGCTACCGCATATCGACTCCTTTTCCGAGAATATCAGTGAATATTACAAGAAATTTATTGAGATACTCAGATCATCGGTGAATCTTGCTTCTGGCAGAACAAAAGAATTTAAACCCCCCGAGGTCAGTGCAGCTAAAAAAGGCAAAATTCAACACAAATGGTGGGATGCAGAGTGTGATGAGGCCATTCGTAACAGGAAGGATGCGTTCAGTACCTTTAAACGGAGTAAGACCATCAATTCCTGGGTTAATTATAAGCGCTTATGTGTTGTAGCTAGGAAAACATTCGCTTTAAAAAAAAAGAAATGCTTTGATGAATTTTGTGCTGGGATAAACCGCTTTACCAGTATAAGCTATGTCTGGAACACTATTAGGATATTAAAAAATGCAAAAAACAGAATTCGATGAAATTGTTGGCACACGAAAAACAGAGAAGAAGAAATTAAGAAAACCATTGATAACCTTGCTCCACCATATGTGGGGGCGGATCCTTCACTTCCGATTGACCTGTGTCAAGACGATTCGCCGTTGAGTTTGTCGTTCCGGAAATCCGAATTGGACAGAGCCATCGCCATGATCAAGAAAAACTCTGCACCGGGACTCGATGGTATCGAATATAAATTAATTAAGGAACTTTCCGAATCGGCTCTTTCATGTCTGCTGGAATTATTCAACTGCATATGGCTCTCGGATTCTCTTCCAGAGGAGTGGCTCAACTATCAGGTGGTTTTTATAAATAAACCCGGCAAAGAAAAGGTCCGTCCGATCTCTCTTTCTTCCTGCGTGGGCAAGATATGTGAACGGATGATCAACGAACGTCTAATATGGTGGGCGGAATGCGAAAACAAATATAGCCAATCGCAAAATGGCTTCCGCAGAGGAAAATCTTGTGCGGACAACCTCGTGAAGGTAGTATCTGACACCCGCTCCTCGTTGTGTTTGGGTGAGTACACTCTCGCGGCGTTCCTCGACGTTTCATCTGCCTATGATAACGTCGATTCCCGCATTATGATTGAGTCACTAATTGCGTCTAATTGTCCTACTGGTATCGTCAAATTTATCAGTAAATGGTTATACCGGAGACGAGTTCGCTTCGTTATCAATTCACAGGAATTCATGGAACGACTGGTCTATAAGGGACTCCCGCAGGGCGCGGTGCTCAGTCCGGCTTTGTACTCTCTCTACACGAGGAAAATATGTTCTGATCTTCCGGAGGGCGCACGTTCGTGCGAGTTTGCGGATGATATCGGCCTGTACGTGAGTGGTCCGAATAGACAACGAATCGGGATCTTTTGCAGTTGACGGTTAACCTGGTTGCCGAGAGATTGCGGTCCATCGGTCTCGACCTGGAGCCCCAGAAGACCGTTCTGGTCGAGTTCAATAAATATGGCTTTCATGATAAGTCTCAAAGCATTACTATTCAAGGATGTGAGGTGTTCAACAGTGCGGAAGCAAAATTCCTGGGCATCTGGTTTGACAACGGGCTTAGATTCTCTCACCAAATCCGAGAGGTGAGGGGAAAGGTCGATAGGGCTAATGCGGTTGTGCAGTATTTGTGTAGAATTTCTAAAGGTATAGAGGTCAATACAGCTTTGATGCTGTATAAGAGCCTTGTACGCTCGGTCACGGATTATGGAAGTTTCGTATACCATCCGAGGGATGCCTTTTCTAGGCTTAAGCTGGAAAGAACCCAATATAAGGGTATCAGGACGGCTCTTGGATATCGTAATAGTACCCCGAATAACGTCATCATCGCTGAGGCCAAGGTCAGATTACTCGAGGACCGAGCGGCAATGTTGGCCAGAAATTTTGTTTATAAAGCCATTGCTCATAACATGGACGGACTATGCGAAAGAATGCAGAGGACCTACGATAGTGAGATTCGAATACGATTTCGTCAGCCGACATACGTGATATCCTTATTGTCTAGAACCTGGAAGAGGTGCGCCTTGGACAAACCTCTTATAGGCCCCCCCGAGAAAACATGCAATTTTTCAAGATGAGTTTGAGGCTCATACGTTTGTTCCAACAGTCGATTACTCTTTTGGTATGATCAGAAAAACAGACAACAAATACACAGACGAACTGATGATCAGAGATATCATTAAGAAGTATCGATTCAACAAAGATGCGGAGATTATACATATTTACGGATAGATCATATGGCCCGGAGTGGCCATCTACTGGGGCAAGTATCGTAATAGATGGACAGGAGACCGCGTACAAGATCAGCCTTCCTAATGTATGCTCGTCATACACCGCTGAATTGTTTGCTATTAATGCTTCGCTTAAACTTATAAAAGCTACGTGGGCAACAAGAAACAAACATATAATTATCATGTCAGACTGTAGATCAGCCATTTCGACGATTCGCAATAATCTTTTAACGGTCCATAAAAACAAATACGCGATTGAGACTAGACTACTCATTTACTCATTGGAGAGGAAGTTGGACATGAAGATTGTTTTGATTTGGATTCCCTCACACATTGGAATTGCCGGAAATGAATTGGCGGACGGTTTGGCCAGGGAGGCGGCGCAGGAGCCTCCAGACATGTCTATTGAAGTTCCAATCGAAGACCTGATAGCGGTTGCTAGGGAGGAAACCTGGCTCGACACACAGGCCTCTATCAAACGGGACTCTGCATCTAAGGGAATATTTTATTTCAATAAATTCTACGAAGAGAAGGCCCGCAAGCCATGGTTTAGAGAGATCAATGCCGAGAGATACTTTGTAACCCTTATAAACAGGATCAGAGCGAACCACTATAATTTGGGCTCATCGTTGTTTAGGAAGAATTATGTTGATTCTCAGCGCTGCGACTGCGGATACGAATGTGAAGATCTGCGACACGTTTTACTGCAGTGTCATAAATATGATGATCTTAGGATCAAATTAGACGAAGATCTTAGAGCTGCGGGTTAGCTCGCGGAAATAGACATATATAGATTGATAAAAAATAAAAATTGGAATCTGGTTTACTTGATTTTCAAGTTCCTGAAGGGAACAGGCAAGATAATTTCCCACTCGGCATGTAATATTTCAGAAACATTTCTGCAAAATTCCATTTGAAATATTAAACCTTTCATCAATATTGCAGAAATATTTCACGACCGTTTCTGCAACATTTCTGCAATGTTTCAATCGGCACAATTATTTCAAATGCAACTTTGCTGAAAGATTTCGGCAATATTTCGGTAATATTGCTGAAATATTTCTGAAATATATCTAAGCTACGAAATATTGCAGAAAACTTCAGAGATATTTCAAATACATTTATTTACACTGAGAAAAATGTTTTGTATTAACAAAAAAATTATGTTACTGACACAAAAACTATTTGTTGATATGTGAAAAATGAAATATTTTGTTACCGGAACAAAAAAATATATTAAGCCATGTGCGTATAGCCGTCGCGCATTTGTCCGAAAAAATCCGCTCTCTCAGCCGGTCACCCATCCAAGTAGTATACCGGCGCCTTGTTGCTTGACATCGATGATCGAACAGGGTAGTGGTAATCCTCTGGCTCTGACGCTTCTTTCTTTCTTATACTTGCTTATTTTGGTGTATTTTGGTGAACATAAAGCTATCACATAACAATATTAACAATACAGATATACGAATAAATATTTTTTGCCAGTCAGCGTCAAATATTAATTTATATTAAATATTATTAAATATTTTATTTATATTGAAAATGCCATATGACAAAATTTGGAATATGAGAAAATTCTTAATAAAAGAAAAAAAATTAATAAAATGTAATATTATATAATAATAATTTTTTATAAGTTCTAAAGTCTGTCAGCAACTTTTTGGAAATATTACAAATGCAATGTTGTATGTAAAACACTCAAAAATATAACGCGTGCAATGTAAACGTAATAATAGTTTTATCATGTATCAGAAATGTTTCTAAACCATTACATCTGCAATATTTTTTCTGCAATATTGTAGAAATTCACTGCCTGCAATTTAATTTTTTATTACCTACGCAATCTTTCAGAAATTTTTCAGATATTTTAAATGCAATGTTGCGTTTGATATGTTACAGAAATATTATTCGTGCAATGCAAACGTAATATTATAATGTTTTATAAACTTTTATAATGTTTCAGAAATATTTTTGAAATATTGCAACTGCAACATTTTTTGCAATATTACAGAAACTTACAAATATTGTAAACAACTTTCTGAAAGATTTCAGAAATATTGTTAATGCAATATTATAAAAACATGATGCAGGTACATTTCTGAAATATTTCAGATGCATAGTTACAAATGAAATGTTAACGAAATATTTCTGCACCATTTCCGAATATTTCAATATTTCAGCAACATAACATGCCGAGTGGGTTAGCATGCTAACAGCATTCGTTCCAGTAATCCTTGTAGGACAGGTCTGCATTGTTTGTGATAGGTTGTCCATTGGACAAAAAGCACCTCTACTCCCTCACCCGAGGGAAAAATCCAAAATCTACACAGTGATTGGCGTATAACATGGAAAATATTTGGTAAAACTGAAGGAGAGCTCCCTCCTCACCGATTTCGATGAAATTAGGCTTAATCGATTCGTTTTTGCACACACACACACACGTGTATATGCCCTGCTTTAACGAAAATCACAACTTCTATAAAGCAGAGCATACAAACGTGTGTGTGTGCCCTGCTTTAACGAAAATCACAACTTCTATAAAGCAGCTAGGGTATACACACGTGTGTGTGCCCTGCTTTAAGGAAAATCACCTTCTACAAAGCAGGACATACACACGCGTGTGTGTGTGTGCCCTGCTTTAACAAAAATCATTAAACAGTTAAATACTTTTAAAGCGCGTTACTAATCTACATAGGTTAGTTGACGGTTGACGCGCTTTAAACACTTAAATACTTTTAAAGCGTCACTAATCTATACGCCGAAAGAATATCATTTCGAGTTACATTTCTGACTTACCAACCAAACAGTTGTCACGTGACCTTCTTTTGCATGCGCGTGCGGCTACGGAGCATGTGCATATGGCCGCAGGGCATGTTCGTATAGTCGCTACATCGCGTCGGTATGACAGGTCTCATCTCGCGTCGCGAGGCCGAGCGGGGCTTTTTTCTGCCAGATTCATTCGTTTTGTGCAAAAACGAATCGATTAAGCCTAATTTCATCGAAATCGGTGAGGAGGGAGCTCTCCTTCAGTTTTACCAAATATTTGACATTTATTAAACACACAGTAAATGACAGCAAGCATATAACCTCAAATTTTGAGGTTATATGCTTTGGCCAATAACCGCCAGTAAACGCCACATTACTAGCGCGCCAGTTTGCATCAAGTATTTACACTTGCATTTACTGGCGTTAGTCGACTGGCGCGGTCTGGCGCCACCAATCATTGCGTGTGTAAAAAGCGTTCAAGCGTGATATTCGCGGTAACCCTTCACGCGCGTGTATATATGTGCATGTGTGTGCGCGCGCAGTGCATGCACGCTCAACACATGTGCAAATGCGTCATGGCGCATGCAGGCGCATGTCAAATTGTTACGTCCATGTACGTCTGCCGCTATCAGCTCGTCTGCGTCCCGTGGCGTCCCGCAGCACGGATATTTCTCGCGGTTTTGAAATAAAATGTTGCCGAGTTGTCCGTGGAAATAGGTGTCTGGGTGCCGCAAGTGCCGCGTCGCGTTGTCATCACCGGAGCCGTAAGGATGGCGGAATCGAGCGGGCCGATTCTTCACGTCATCGTCGTCGGGTTTCACCACAAGAAAGGCTGTCAGGTAGAGTGACAGGCCAATTAACCTTCCTCGTTTTCATTCGCGTCCAAGGCGTGCTGATAACGTTAATGTCACCTTTTTAGGTAGAATACTCGGTTCCACCTTTGGTGCCCGGTGCGCCTAACGAGTGCCCGTTGGGATGGAAGTATCTGCCCACGCTCGCCCTGCCCGACGGTTCCCATAACTACGACGAGGACACAGTCTATTTTCACTTACCTAGTCTGAACGATCCGAAACGTACGATATACGGCATTTCATGCTTCCGCCAAATACCTGTGGAGGTATTACAAAAGTATTCTACGTTAATAATGTATACAAGTTTTAACTTGTATAAATATCAAGCCAAACGTTACTGTGTTTATAGAAACTTAAGAATCGTACGTCTGACATAACAAGAGGCACTGTTCAGAAGTCAGTTTGTGTGCTAAGCACTTTGCCTCTGTACGGACACATTCAGGTAAAAATGGCCTTGATAACACACGCATATTTCGAGGAAGGAGATTTTAGTAAAGTATCCTTACTGGAAGATACTTATCATCATCTTAATTCGTGTATGAGCGGCGAAAGTCATATACCGCCGCAAATTTTTGTTGGTAATTATCCATCAACAAATTTCTGTTCAATGATATTTTAGTCACACCGCCTGTATTGTACACATTATTTACAGGTTTGTCTGCAAGAGATTTTATATTGCAATTCCGTCACAAAGTGTTACTTTTATTTAAATTGCTCTTGCTTGAGAAAAGGATAGTCTTTTATCAATCACCTGTACAGCCATTGTGCGCCACGATATTGACTCTACTGTCACTGTATCCAGACATGATTGAACATGGTCTCCAACAAGCGGCTTGTGTGAGGTACTACGGAGATACTTTAATAAATAAATTTATCGAGTTTGATAGCAGTAATAAGTTCAATAAACAAATCCTTCTTTTCTTTAGACCATCCAGGCCGATGTCTCCGATTCCGACTTTCGATGAGGAAGAAATATCAACGATCAATGTCGACGATTCAAACTTGTCATCCACCCGCATCGTCAAAGACGATATGTCAAACGCCACGAGTCACGAGCAGTGCAACGATAATAGCAATAGAAATTCCTTGTGCATTAACGACAACAAAACTATGGAGTCAATGGAGGGTAAATGTTTGGACGGACTACAGCATGTAACCCTACAGAAGAATAATAACGACAATGAAAATCTAAATATGAAGGTCATCGAAATAGAATCGGCACAAGAATGCACCGAATCTTACCTGGAGGAAAGCGATTCTAAATATTCGCCGAAGCCGAACGATAACGTACACAGGGTACATAGTGTAAACGCCATCACATTAAGCACGGGTGACACGGATAATAGTTTACCTCGTGACACGAGTAGCGATGCGCTTTCTGACGTGAGATTAACGAATAACATTACGCAAATTGCGCATGTTAATCCGGTGCTGTGCGGCCTACCTTTGGAGTTATTTACAAAAGTAATGACACCTGATGTACTTGTCATAGATACAGGGTGTTTTCTAAGTAAGTACAAAAAAGTAAAGGAGATATTCCGTGGCTTGTTTTAGGGAGAAAAGATCCTATAAACATATGCCCTACACTGCTTCGTTTTCAAAATACAGAGTGTCAAAGCTGTAAAATAAATATGTTTCGGAAATCTGGAAAACACTTATATTTAATTCAAATTTGGTTTGCGTACATGTGGTATTAAGAATCATTTTCCGGTACCGATAAAACATTTTTAGACGCATCAGGGGCGTGCATCTTTGTCGAATCGTGTATTTTGAAAACGAAGCAGTTTAGGGCATGTGTTCATAGGACCTTTTCTTCTTAAAATAACCCACGGAATATGCATTTCCTTTAATTTTTTATACTTATTTAGGAAACACCTTGCATGATTCCATTCGGATAACATTTTGCATATTGCAGAAATATGTATCTGTTCTAGGGATATCTCTGCTTACCTTACTTGTCTTTGCCCTATTTGGATCTCTTGGGGGATATTAATGTTAGAGGATATATAGTAGGCGCTACAAATGTGCTATTTAAACAAAAGAAGCAGCTAATCGATGTGCTAGTCGAAGTAAGCTTAATGCTAGATGTATATTTGATTGGAAATGGAATATTGTTTAACTTATAATCGTATGCTACATTTACAAAAGGTTGAAAACACGCGGATAGAGGCGACCGATCCCGAGCTGAGGCGGCAGCTGCATCTCACCACGGAGGACTTGAGATTCGCCGATTACGTAGTAAGGCATGTGGCCGAGCCTCGGAAGGATATTTTTCTGGACGGGGTGGGATGGGAGGGTGGCGACGAATGGATCAGAACACAGTTCCGGGTGTACCTATTGAGCATGCTGCGTACATCCATGCAACAGGATACTCGTCAGTCGGATCACTACAATGCAGCATTCATGTCCGCGTGGCGCGCTACAAATAATTACAAGGCGTGGTGTAGCGCGAACAAACCGGAAATACTCAATATCGAGCCCGGTCATCCCTTTGCTGGTCAGCTGTCGGTGCAAGATATGAAATTACGTTTATCACAGTAAGTACAAATCTCTACTATAAAGTATAGTGCAAGGAATAAGAATTAGACTACTAATTCGGTTCATTACTTTTTATGCTTTATTTTATCCGATCAAGAGTACAATGTTTAAAAAAACAAAAACATTTGTTGTTTCAGTACGATGCAAAATACGGAAAGCGGCAGAAAGTTGAATCAAGCAATGGCATCGACTGGGCGCGCAGTGGCCACTACTGGGAAAGCTGTGGGTAAGGCTGCATAACTTGGATTTAAATATAACCCGGACGATAGAGCATTTAAATACATTGTCAATTTCTAAGTAAAAATATTTCTTTCATACTTAAAACTGCATATTAATATCTATAAAAAAAAATACCTGTTCGTATTTATTATATTCTATATTTACATGCAGTTTTAAGTCCAGTTACTATATGAAAAAGAATCTTAATTGGGAATATTAAATCAGACGTTCCGCTTAATTTCGCTTAACGTCCAATGCGATCAGAATATGCATAGTCAGGAAGAAAAGTGTGCATAGAAATATTATTCTTGGGACTAACAATTTATAAGGGGGAGCGCTGTCGCAAGCAAAAGGGGCGTTCTCAAACTGGTGGAGCACGCTGACAACAGTTCAGCCGATCGATGAGGCAAAGATTGACAATCAGACGACAAACAACCATCACGCAGTATCCAGCGTCACGAACAAAGAGTCTGTTGAAGACGAGGAGTTGAATTTCTCTGCCACCAATAACGCGGATCTTACCGTAGACCTTGATTAATACGAAAACATATGCCGATGAGAAATTAAAATAACGATCACGTGTGATCCAAGCTAAAAATACAAGATATCAGACATTGGTACAGAGCGTAATATAATACTGATACGTAAAAATGAAACAAAAAATTCCTTGCAAGACCTCGTGTACGACGTGCTTGTTAAACGACCGAATTTTTTAAAGCATTTCAGTTTTAACGAGAGAAGTTGTGAAGTAAGAAAATAAACCCGCGTACGTACAACAGACTATATTAATGTGATATGTAGCCCGCTAGGAGATTTTTTTAGGCTGTCCGGCAAATGCTAGTTAAGCCGATATATTATTGATTTGAGTACAAGTTTTTGTAATTTCCGTCGAATATATTTTGTATATATAATTTCTATATTGTTTGTAAGATATGTGATATAATTTCGTTATGAAAAGACACGTAACTATCGCCAGTGTATCTTGTACTCAACTTTTTCAATGTTGCATGCAATTAAGCAGCACTATAAAAATGTCAACAATTTTAAACCTAAGTAATAGACAAAGCATTTTTTTCAGTCGCAAATCTTAACTATTCTCGAAGGCTATACTACATTTACACATGTAATATTACATCCAATAATATTATTGTTTCGTTTATACATAGAGATATTCTCGCTTAAGAAGTACCTGTATCCTTTGTATATAAAAAATGTTTACGCGCACGTTTACATCGCGATTATCATGATGATTTTTCGCGTGCTTCGCGTATCATCTCGACGAGATCTTACGTCTTATTTACCGCTCGGATCGAAAGAGTATATTATCCTTTAGACGTATATAAAAGAAACGCGAGAAGAGTGGCATGTTTGACGTACGCCACATCGCACATTATCGATCGTAGCAAATTTCTATCTGCAGGGTTTTCAATATTTTGTATTGTCGTGAGTAGCGGATTACATGTAGAGGATGAGCGGAAAGTTCGGAACTGGGACAGCTGATATCCGACAAAACATAAACATTGTACATTGTTCCATAATTCATTTCACTAAGGCTAATCCTGTTATTGACAATATTGCTACCTCCATTTATTGTCGAGATTACACCGTACGATTAGTTTCGTGTACCTACAACACGACGCTCCCTCATAATTCGATAGATCGGTAATGAAAGATCTAAATCGAGATAGATAGTTGTTAAGCTGACTGTATCCTTATATCCGTCGGAATAAATTGTTAGCTTTATCGTTAGCAAGATCGTAGACGATTATTCGTGGAACGAAGAGTTGCCGTTAATCATCGTAGCAGAGTTACGATTCAATTAAGCTTAGAGCACCCATGTAGATCATATGTAGTGTTACTAGCGTAGTCATTATATAGTAACACACGTATATCTGATTAAGGTAAGAAAGTTTTTCTTTGCCATAATATTCGCAGAGTTACGCGAAAACCGTTTCGTAGGGGGTATTATTAATTTACGATTCGCCTCTTTCTAGAGCTTAATCGTACTTAATATTCGCTCTATTTTTACACCGTTTTTACGTTAACCAAGTGAATCTCAAACGGCCACATTTGGCGCTAAATATCGATTTTTGTTACAGTTGTCAAATCGATCTGTCAAATTTTATCTTAAGCTGTTATTTAATAAAAGGCGACACGTAGTAATTATACGAGCTGTTTATCTTGAAAACGATCGAGAATATCTAATCTCAATGGCAAATTTTATCTCACTTAAATCTGTCCTCGTACACACAACCATCACTGTTTTCAGAATAGGTAAACGGTTCACACGCCAGTTTAGATTAAGGTATCATAGGTGCATCTTTGTGATATTTAGTTTGTCATAATCTGCGACTTGATTTAAATTTCTTCGAAAAGAATTTGTCGGGGTGTTAGGGTATGTCTTTATTTATATGAGTAAAGTGTGCCAAATGTGGAGCGTGTACATTTTTAGGAGTATCGATGTCTGGGCGAAATGTATTTTGCAAACGGCGGCGCGATGCAAATTCAGACGCGAAAAACGGCTAAGCTGCTAATAAACGGAATCGACTTTGGACATTTAATAATTTTATTAAACGTTCGATAAAATTATTGTCTTTGATAAACAATCGACTTTTTTTCGATCCCTTGTCATCATAGAAAAATTATGAATCCTCCTCGAACGATATATTTGAATTTATGCGAATAACGAATTTTGCTCGCGCTGTCTTTAACATTATTATATAGAAAACATGAAAACGTTTCGTAGACATTTTTATTTAAAGTCGTTTATAACACGACGTTTCTACATACATTTTATTTATTACAACACAAATATATTTTTCAGCGGCATCTTTTTTGCGAAACTACAGGATCTTAATATTGTATAGTCGTTAAGATTTTCTCTTTGCGATCGAATTACGAACGCGCTCGATGTATAAAATATTCTAGTTGATTTATCACCGATCGAAACAAAAATGATAAAAGCAGAAAATTCGACGATCCCTTTGCACAGCTTTAGATGTGATTATATTATCGTGAGAAGTTATTTAAGACCCTCTTTCTCCCGCTCACATTAGATATAACTGAATATGTTTTCTATATTTATAAAACTCAAGTTTGTACAGCTTACGAAAATGTAAGGAGAACGGAGCGTCACGATCTGAGAAACGACTTATTGTACTGTACCGTATTGTATCCTATGACTGTAGAGGCTGTAGAGTACCACCATTCGTCAAAATATTAAAAGAAATAATATCTAATTCTGAATGCGTTCTCGGGTTCTTTTTGCAGCGGCAGATTATCGTTAATCACGTTGTAGAGATCCACGATATTTGTTTTTATCGAGTATAGGGCGGCGCAGATTTTTTAATTGCCGATCGATAATTTACGCAATGTATCGGCGTAAATATCGATAACAGATTTGATCGGACATATGTCAGCAGACATCAGTCAGACTACCTATGTGAACCTGGCACCCGACTTTCGAAAAATCAAATTTCTTTACGGAAAACGTTAGAATTTTGTTTGTAGTTGTTTGTAGTAACAAAAATTTCGTTTGTAGTTCAATACATTAAAAATTATAAACATTTAAAAAATGACTCGCACCCCACTTTGAGATATCTCAATTCCGCTTGCGCCATCTTCTTCGTTTGTAGTTGTTTGTAGTGCTTTTCTTTCCGTTTGTAGTTGCACCGTTCAAAAGTTACAACAATTTAAAAAAATAAAAAAACCTAACTTTAATTACTAATTTTTCAGATATCTCAATTCCGCTTGCGCCATCTTCTTTAGAATCGTTTGTAGTTGTTTGTAGTGCTTTTCTTTTCGTTTGTAGTTGCACCGTTCAAAAGTTACAACAATTTAAAAAAATAAAAAAACCTAACTTTGCCAATTTTTGAGATATCTTAAATCCGCTTGCGCCATCTTCTTCAGAATCGTTTGTAGTTGTTTGTAGTTGCACCGTTCAAAAGTTACAACAATTTAAAATAATAAAAAAACCTAACTTTGCAAATTTTTTAGATATCTCAATAACGCTTGCGCCATCTTCTTCAGAATCGTTTGTAGTTGTTTGTAGTGCTTTTCTTTTTGTTTGTAATTGCACCGTTCAAAAGTTACAACAATTTAAAAAAATAAAGAAACCTAAATTTGCCAATTTTTGAGATATCTCAATAACGCTTGCGCCATCTTCTTCAGAATCGTTTGTAGTTGTTTGTAGTGCTTTTCTTTTCGTTTATAGTTGCACCGTTCAAATATTACAATTTAAAAAAATAAAAATAGCACTACAAACAATTCTGAAGAAGACGGCGCAAGCGGATTTAAGATATCTCAAAAATTGGCAAAGTTAGGTTTTTTTATTTTTTTAAATTGTTGTAACTTTTGAACGGTGCAACTACAAACGAAAAGAAAAGCACTACAAACAACTACAAACGATTCTAAAGAAGATGGCGCAAGCGGAATTGAGATATCTGAAAAATTAGTAATTAAAGTTAGGTTTTTTTATTTTTTTAAATTGTTGTAACTTTTGAACGGTGCAACTACAAACGGAAAGAAAAGCACTACAAACAACTACAAACGAAGAAGATGGCGCAAGCGGAATTGAGATATCTCAAAGTGGGGTGCGAGTCATTTTTTAAATGTTTATAATTTTTAATGCATTGAACTACAAACGAAATTTTTGTTACTACAAACAAAATTCTAACGTTTTCCGTAAAAAAAATTGATTTTTCGAAAGTCGGGTGCCAGGTTCACATAGGTAGTCAGACTGACATCAACTGCGTCCGCATTCAGTTTATGTTCTGCCAGCAGAGTCTGCTGACATAAGGCCTGTTCTTGTGTTCTTTTTAGCTGAACTTCTTGTACAGTTCATCTTTTTTCTTCAATGTGAAAAGAAAAAGAGGGAAGATGAACCGTGCGACAGTTCAGCTAAAAAGAACAGGCCGGCAGAGCAGATCGGCAGCAGAATTAAACCGCGCAGAACCTAGACGGTTTCTGCAGGATCTGTTCGATTTCTGCCGCTAATCCTGCTATCCGATTGTATTAGAGTTAGCAGACTCTGCTGGCTGGGAACATAAGCTGAATGCGGACGCAGTTGATGTCAGTCTGCTGACATGTCTGATCAAATCTCCAATCTGTCAACATCAGACTGCCACTTTACTCAATTTACGACTTCCGTGGATTTCATTCATTTGCGTGTTTGACCAGTGTGAGCGCGCCTTAAAAATCATACCGCTCGACACACACACACTCGGTGGGACGCGTGCGGCAGGAGTGGAACGGCGCGCGGCGCGGCGCGGCCGGCGCGGGCGGCGCGGCGACGGCTAGTAAGTAGTAAGTATAGGGAAACGGGAAACGAAAGCGAGAACCG
Organism: Temnothorax ravouxi; assembly: GCA_030770255.1. Lineage (NCBI taxonomy): Eukaryota > Metazoa > Arthropoda > Insecta > Hymenoptera > Formicidae > Temnothorax > Temnothorax ravouxi. The sequence continues at coordinate 27,903 of JASTWP010001358.1, forward strand.
GGGATGATCTCGCCGCGAGCCACTGGTCGGCCGATGCGCCGCCGAATAAACATCGTAGCTCACCGATAATAGCCGAAGAGCTGTAAGGTGCCGCTCGGCTTGCGGGTTGCGGCAGCGAGACAGAGGAGGTCGTGTCGTGTGCGAACGCCATGGTGTGTGACTGGCAACGTCACTATCGTCGTCGTCGTTGCCGTTGCCGTCGCCGCCGTCGTCGCTGTTAAAATTTCCGCGTCGCAACGTTCGTGAGTCGTGTGAGTGAAACGAGAGACGTCCACAGGCGGGCCCCGCGCGTTTACCTCGTGAGGAATTCGGGCATCGCGTTACGTTGGCCTCGCGCGCGCGCGCGCAAATCGCGGATTCGGCCGCGAGTAAGAAAAAAAAAGATAAAAGGAAACATATATATGTAAAGCGCCAAGGAACGCGGCGCCGCGTCGCCTTTTTTTAAAAGACCGCGTGTCTCTTCGCGCGCGCGTGTGTCCGCGGAACCGTCGTCGTTGCTCCGCTCTGTTCCGCGCCGTGCCGTGCCGTGCCCTGCCGTGAGTGCCGTGCCGTGCCGTGACGCGCGGTGCAGTGCAGTGTGTACACGTACGAGGCCGCGTGCGCGCGCGCGCGTTCGCTCGCTTGCGCGTGCTTTACGACGCTACCACGTCGTCGCGGGTGTGTGCATGTGTGTGTGTACATGCACGAGAGTGTTGCCTCCGTGTTTGCGCTTCTGTGTATCGAGAAGAGAGTGCGTTACGGTACCTGCCGAGGTGAGCTTTTTAGTACGAATACTGTCGGGCCAGCGAGCGAGAGTGCGGCCGACACGCGCGCGCGTTACCGGCATCTAGGATTTCGCCCGTGTCATCGTTCCTTGTGTCATCGTCGTCGTCCGTCGTCGTCGTCGCCGCCGCCGCCGCCGCCGCCGCCGTTGTCATCGTTGTGCGATCGTCGTGTGTACGTCGGGTGATCGTCCTCCCCGTTCCCCCGCGTCTCTCAGGGTCGCAGTTAACGACCCGGTGCATCGTGACCGCGGTGAACCGCGGCCTCCCCGGTGGCTCGCGGTGGCCCTCGTCGCCGTCGCGAAAGAGTGCGCCATGCGAGAGAGGGCGAAATCGGTGACTGGCAGGCGGCAGCCATCTTCCAGATGAGTTTTTCCTCCTTTCTTCCGATAAACCAGACGCGCTATGCCGTGAGGGAGAAGGACGGCGAAGGCGAGAGATCGTAAGAGAGGACCGACCGATAAAGAGAGAAAGAGAGAGAGAGAGAGGGAAGAGATAGGAGAGGAAGGTGCGAGAGGGAAGAAAGTTTTGTCCGCGGCGTCTATCATATGCGACGAGAGATGCGGTGAACGGCGCGTGCTGCTCGCTCCGGAGTCACGAAATTTCACGAGCGCGTGTCGCCGCTTCGACCAGCCTTCGCCTCGTGAGGGCGAGCAAGAGAAACGGTCGCTCGGGCGCGCGCGAGACGAAAAGAGACAGGAACGTATTAGGAAGTGCGCTGCTTGCCACGCGTGTACGAAAAAACAGAGAGAGGAAGGCGAAGGGACGGCGGAGCGAACTAGAGCGGAAGACGGAGAAAAAGACATACCGCGTGCGGGGGAAGAAAACGGAAGCGGTGCGGAGTGAAAAGAACCCGGAGCTGCCTGACCCCCTGTCGTCTCTCTCGCGCGTACTTTTCTTCGTAATCGCGTCGTTTTCGCGAGAGCGCGAAAGACCGGCGGCCGCCGGGACGAGGGAAGAGCGAAGAAAAGGAGGACGTAAAAGGAGTCAGAGGAAAAAAAGAAAGAAAACAAGTGAGTCGCGCGCGTCGTCGGAGAACGTCGCCGGGACATCGTCTCTCGCCGCGATCTCGACGAGTGCGTTGGTAAATCGATTACTCGCCGTGTGTAATCTCCAAGTCTCTCTGGCTGGACGTCGCGAGAAGACTGGGTGGCGGTTGGGAGGGATGAGGGAGGAAAAGAGGAAAGCAGGCAGGCAAGCAAGCAGGCAGGCCTCGACGACCCGACCCATCGCCTTGTCGTCGTCGCCACCGCCGTTGTTTTCGCCTCGCCTCACTTCGTCTCGTCTCGTCTCGTCCCGTTCCGTCTCGTCCCGTCCTGTCCTCTCGTCCTCCCGTCCCATCTCGTCCCGTCCCGTCTCGTCTCGTTTCGTCTCGCCTCGCCTCGCCTCGCCTCGCCTCGCCTCGCCTCGTCTCACCTCACCTCACCTCACCAAACCGCGTCTCACGTTCGGCTTTCTCGCGCGTCCACCACGCAAACTGAGCCGTTTTTCGAGAGCGGGTCGAACGGTTGAAGTTAAAAACCCGTCGGGGAATCCAAGCGCGGAGCCAATCGTGGCCAATAATTCGCGGATCGCGGGACGAATCGCAAAGATCGGATCGATCGGCGATATTAAACGGCCGGTCCACCGTCTTGATTCAATTTGCTTTCTCTCTCTTCGGTCAAAGCCGGCGTTTACGCGGTCGGTATTATTGCGCTGTAATTTTGTCGACGCTGGTATCGGGGCCAATAAGGGCCAGGACACGACGAACTGTATAAGACGCGATCCTATGCGATTCGCGCGAAAAAATCCCACGGGATTTCCACGATCGTACGATCGGGCGTTCGTCGCGGCGTTATGATTTCGTTAAACGATTCTCGTAGATGTAGGGAAAAATTGTTCGAATTATCGGCCATCTTTAAAATTTTGAATGAGATCCTTGTTCGATTTGAGTGACTTTTATACTCCTACGTTACATCCCGACACGTGATAGAAATTAGCTCGAATCGATCAAACGCGATATCGCGCATCGCGCTGCGATCCGTCGCGTAATTCGGCTTTAATCAAGCCTGAGCGGTCCTCGAAAATGCCGGCGCCCTTGGTTTACGTTGTACACATAACCTCGTCTCTCCGCGATTCCCTTCTTAGGATTCGCTCAGGTTTGTAAGGAGTCGAGCGTCGTCTTTTGCAGATGCATTCATCCTTCCCTCGCTTTTCGAAAGCACAAAGAGAAAAGAGAATCCATTGTGCGCGCGTTTTATATTTTTCAAGTTTTCGCGCGAATCTCGCACGTTCGGGATGGGTTTTTGATTCATCACGCCGCCATTATGCGCATTGCTGCACCTGGTAGAATACCTCTTACATCGTGGCATGTCTCGCTTGTCCCCTCCCCCCGGCCCTGCCAGGCTTGGCTTTCCTTCCAATATTACGGCAGACGAGCGTATACGGAGAAATTGTTCCCGAGGAGAAAATCTCGCGTATTCGGGCGCGGATAAGGATACTCGAGGACGCGCAAAGTGGCGCGCGTCGATTCGCCGTCGATCATCCACTATTTTCTCTCCCAGGTTTCCTTCGCCTTCTAGCCCAGTAGCAGGGGGAAAAAATAGGTCTTGCCCTACAAAAGGTCGGGTAGTTCTGATTTTTGGATATGTTTTATATTTTAGGGTCCTAATGAAAAATCCAAGTTTTCGACCTTGGCGCACACCCGGGCGCGCCGCCATCTTAAAAAAATGGAGCACAAAACCGGTTTTTTCGGAATATCTTCTTACCAGTACGTTTTAAGGCAAAAATAGTTATCAATTTTATAGAAGATATAATTTCCTACAACTTTTTTCTGAAACATTTTTTTGTATATGTAATAGATAGCGAGTTACAGCACTGTAAAGTGAAACAAATTATTAAAAATTTCACAAAAGGCTCCCTTTTAAGCATATTTTATAATTTTATTAATTCGATCACCGAGGCATGTGATGATTTGTCTCGCGAAATAATTTTTTGTGTGAATTTTTAATACTTTCCAATAAATACTGCGCGCCAACTTAAACATATAAATTAATTATTATTTATTTATAATTAAATAGAATAAATATACGAAAAATATTTTCAGCCTACGAATGTTTCAAGTTTTATTCTAGTCCGAGGCATTGTTGACGAGCGGTTTTTGGAACTCACCTTCAGCTGCTCACGTAGCTGAAAACAATTAAATAAACAATTGAAAACGATGAGACTGCGGATAAGCGTATATTTTTCTTTGGCGTCAGTCTTCCTTCCCTGTGCCACAGGAGTGGGGCTGGAAACGTAGTAATAATGGGCTCACTCCTGTAAAAACTACAAAAGATCCAGCTCCTCAGGCCTTGCTCAATGTAATATCATGCAATTGCAAAAAAGGATGTAAAGGAACATGTGGCTGCAGGAAAGCTGGATTAAAGTGCTCCATTATTTGTGGATTTTGCAATGAACAATCGTGTGAAAATGTGCCAGAGCTTCTGATCGACAGTGAAAATGAAGAAGGAGAAACGCTTTCCGTTATGCAGAATCACGAGGAGATCGAGAATTATGATTCACAAAACAACACCGAAAGCTATATTGTTTGTGAGGACATAGTTACCAACAAACCGGGATCATCAAAACGACAAAAAATATAAAAGGTTTTTATTGTTTTTATTAGTTTTATTTAAAATATGTTTGAAACGGAGCTTTTTGTGATATTTTTAATAATTTGCTCTACTTTACAGTGCTGTAGCTTACTATCTATTAGATATACGAAAAAATGTTTCAGACAGAAGTTGTAGGGAATTATATCTTCTACAAAATTGATAATAACTATTTTTGCCCAAATACCTACTGGTAAAATGATATTCCGAAAAAACCGGTTTTGTGCTCCATTTTTTCAAGATGGCGGCGCGCCCGGGTGTACGCCAAGGTCGAAAACTTGGATTTTTTATTAGGACCCCAAAATATAAAGCATATCCAAAAATCAAAACTACCCGACCTTTTGCAGAGTAAACTTACCTAGCTACTGGACTATTCGTATTCACGTATTTTTCACGGACAGCGCTCGAACGAACGAACAAACGATTGTCGTCCATCATAGCGAATCCGCAAGACGGGAACGGGACTAATTGAGAAGCGATCGATTTGCCTCGTTGATCCTATCGATCCGTTCGGCTAGTTTCGATTTTCTTCGTAGGATGACGCGGTCGTCATAAAAGGATAACGGCGCTCTTGTAACGTATAAGTACCTAGCGTGCGCGCACGTGTCTTCTCGAGACGAACGGATTCGCAACGAGTCCTGCAAAACGGGCGCCGCGCCGGCCGATGAATCGTTCGACGAGGCTTACGCCGTGCGGGCCTGATGTGACCCGTTTGATCGAAAAGCGGCTCGAAAAGGACGCAGCGTTCTGGCGGTTCTATGAGACGACGCGCGTGATCGTGCTGTGTTGCAGAGAGGAGATCCTGTCGGCGGAAGCCCCGGGGGGTGGCCGGAGGTAGCCGGATAGCCGGCCAGCGAAAATCGGGAGTGCGCGAAACTCTTACGGATGCTTTTCGGATGCGGTGTGGCCCACCCGGTACATCCGCGATCGAGAGAGAGTGTAGTGTGAGATCAATAATGAGACAGGTGCTCTCATTGGTGTAAAGCGATGCGGCGGAGCTGAGAGTTTTGTCGGGCGGCACTAGGGCTCATGAAAAGTGTATCCGGCGCGTGTGACGACGCCGTCGCAAACGACGTCAAAGATCAACGTGCCGCGAGACATTCCAGCGAGTTGGATCAGTGTAATTATAATGTAGTGCCAACTCTGCAAATGGATAAACAGGGATGACTGATAATTGCTGGAACTCTGGTGGTGGTAAGTGCCCATATTCGACATGCACGTCCCACTCTTTAAACTCTGGCCGTTCCTCTATTTTTAACCCTTTCGCCGCTGTTAACCGATTGACGAAAGTGCTGACGACAGGGAGATCCTCCGAGACCTATAGACGGATCGAAAGCGATTCGGGAATGTATTTCCGTACACTAAAAAAAAAATTTGTTTATATTAAGTAAACATATTTATTTTAGTATTATTTTCTTGATTTAAAGAAATATTTTGTAACTTTATAAAAAATTTATTTTATACTTGCAAATATTTATTTAAATATTGGAAATATTTGTTTAACATTTTATTTTTTTGTTTTTAAGTATACAAATTTTTAATTTAAATATTATTTTCTCAAAAACAGCAATTTGTTTTTTAACATGAAAAGCATTGCCTTCTTTAATATTAATAAAACAAGTTAAATAAATATTTTATTAAATTTACGAACTAAATTTCTTTATTTAAAAAAATAGATACTTTGGTTTACTAAACATGCAATTATATTAAAATAAATAAATCAAAGCTTAATGGAAAGAATAAGTTATTTCAAATAAAATAATGACCTAATAAAGTATTATGATTTTAGTAATTAATTTTCTTCAAATAAAATTTTTAATTTAAATAATATTTTCTTAAAAACAGCAATTATTTTCCAACATGAAAAAGATTGCCTTTTAAAATATTAATATCATAAATTAAATAAATATTTGATTAGATTTACGAACTGAATTTCTTTATTTGAAAAAATACATACTTTGGTTTACTAAACATGCAATTATATTAAAATAAATAAATCAAAGCTTAATGGAAAGAATAAGTTATTTCAAATAAAATAATGACTTATCTGAATATATTAAATTATTTTTTTAAGTAAGTACCTAAATTAATTACTTGCATATAAAATAAATATATTTTTAATGTAAACAAATAATTATAAAAATCTTTAATAATAAAAAAATATAAATATATATTTTCTTCAATAAAAGAAATAAAAATATTATGATTTAGTAAATGTTGGCGGGTGATAAATCAGAGTTTGTTTTATTCAGATTACTATATCGATTATGATTACAACGATTACACACGGTCAAACGTGCGACGTCAGAAAGAGAACTGAACTAGAATCTCTAAGTATCGAAATTCGAAAGTAGAATAGATACACTAATAAAAAAATATTTTTTGATGAAATAAATACATTACATTGAAATATTAAATATTTTGACTTAAATAAATATTTATTTGCGCGGCGAGAGTTTGGCTCGCGCCCGCTACGCGGCGCATCGCCAGTATCATTTTCGCGTAATTAAAATTCAACATCGATTCTTATAACTAGTGCCGCTCAGCAGAGTTTCTTTAATCCCAGTGTTCTCACTCAGGGTCGCCAGTCAGGGCGTGCTCACCCACATGTATTATTCAATTTTCAATTATAAATCTGTATAATTCTTTTTTAGGTTAAAATTCTTATTTTTCATGTAGTGCTTTTAAAAATTATTTGTTCAAATTGGTTCAAACATTTTCTTTTTTTGAAAAATGGGTTTTTTAATTTAAAAATATATTTTGTTGCTGTAGATTTATAAATTAACTTTCTTATTATATAGAAAAAAATAATTTATTTTAAAAATATCGTTTTTCAAATTTAGTAAACATGGTTTTTATTTAAAAATTAATTTTTTTATTTTAAAAATATATTTTTTTTTTGAAAAATGAGTTTTTTTCTTTGAAAAAATATTTTGTTATTGAAGGTTTATAAAATGTATTGCTTATTTAATTCAACTAACAAAATCTGAAACTTTATATTTTTGCGGTACAAATTATCCTGAATCGAGTCTACAACTAGCGATTGATTCTGCTGATTAGAAAGAGTACTTTACTCTTGAGACTAATAGGACTGAGTTTTATTAGGGGCTGTTTGCAGCAGAAGGGATGAATATATTAAGTTTATTTGTATGGTACAAATTAGTACAAATTCAGTCCTTCACTGTATTTAAAATCCTTTTTTAATTTTTTTGTGGTCTTTTTAGCTTAATTCTAAGGTAGCAGCGCCACGATTTTCTCCGAAACGGCACGAGGTACAAAATTGTTATTAGTGGTACAAATTAGTACAAAATAGGTACTAAATATTTCGATAGGTCCGGTTTGATTCTGCCCATTTGGTCCTGCTAGCTTAAAAGAGGTTGCGCGTATACTTGGCGGCAGACATTACCTACCGTGTCTCTTGATTCTGAGGATTCCCAGTTCCCACGTTCCCTCTCTTCAGGAGAACTTCGGGACGCCCGGTGGATGAAAATACGGATGTTATTTCGGACTTATAATACGCGAGATTAGATAAGTAACGCGAGGCGAAATCAGCCGAGAGCGAACACACCGTCGGTTGGCCGCTCAATTACGTTTATGTATATTTATTACGAGATGTGAACGTTAGCAAACGTTAGGTGCCACTCTTGTGCTCTTGGGCAACCGCAAAAACTTATTTTCCATTGAGCTAAGCCAGAACGTATAGCTGTTAGCAGTAATTTTTTGTTCATTCTGCGCGTAAAAATACGCTTGAGATACGTAAATAACCTTGAAAACGTTCGTAGGCGATAGCGGAACTGTTTTGAAATCTTTCGTTATTGTGAAAATTAAAGGCGATAACGCGTCCTCGCGGATCGTGAAATGATTATCTCGGATAATTCGTCGTCTTATTATTTTCAACGACCCGCTTTTTTTACATGTCTGAATGCTCAGTTCCGTAAACTCTTGATCATGGCGTTCTTTCGGCATTCACTGAGATATAATATTGAAGGTCTCAGTTGACCCCAGTTTGGCCAGCCACGCGTTATCTTTTAAACGATTGTCGCGAATTCGTTAAGATAAACGTTCATCGAACAGATTCGACGAATTGCGAGTTTGTCACTTTACGTAGCTAATTGTGCGGGAAGAGCTTTTTCTCCATGAAGAAGAAAATAATAAACCGCGCGGCAACTCCCCAGACAACACAATCCCCAAAATCGGAACATTATGTTGTTTGGGTCTGAACCTTTCGATAATGTTACACACGTTAACCGACTTAATGCCTTCTGTTTTTTATCGCGGGACAATGGAGAAAAAGACACTTGTCAGTATTGGAAATAAAGTATTTATTTCTTAGATAAAGATCCGCTTGTGCGGAGGAATGCGATGATTATCGTGCAGCATGTGTCCCTGCACGTTGCGTAAAGTTGAACTCGCGCATTTATTGATCGCGATGGAGCGCGTTGGCTTTTCTCATTTTTATCGCGGCAGCGGCTCGCGGAATAATAGATCTTCCCGCGAAATTATCGTCTAATTAGTCTCTAATTAATCCCTGTCCAAATGTCGCCAGTTACGACAGAAACGACGATAGAGATGCTCGGCGCTGCTCTCGACAACCTTGGCATTTCAGTGTTGCGTTTCAGCAAACGTTTCAGCATTGTCTGGCGGATTCACAACATCATGGACCTTCGTTTCTCGACGTCATCGCGGTGCCACTGAACGGAGATCTGACGCTGCCGCGTTCGGCAGCGTTCGGATGGCACACTTTTTTGGAGGATGCGGAGGTTCGGCCGGCGGCCGATGGACGCGCGCGCGTTAATGCAATTCGCCGTGTAGAGTGTAGAGCCGCTCGCGCGATATATCATGAGCAACGTCTCTCACATTGTTGCTAGCGCCTCGCTTTCTCTGCGCCTTTTGTAGAACGAATGAAATTCCACGATGGCCGTTGCCGCCGTCGTGACACTTCTCCGCGATGTAAACGTCGCACACGTCATGCAAAGCTAAAGGCATGCCACGGTTCGCTCGCGGAGGTTAGCGAAGGGGCACGGATAAAAATCTCTCGGCGTCAATTGGGGAAGTCTATTGCGCGTGTGTCGTAACAAAGTCGACGACGGTAATGTGCAATTTTTAAGCGATGAAATCGAAGTATTCCTGGATTCGTCGCGCGATATTGCACGCCGTGTCGTAAAAGTGCATTGTTTTGGGTTGCGCAATTAAACCTGCGCCTCGACGAGCCACGTCTATCTTCTCTTACGGCGAGTCCGTTCGCCTATCCCAGGCTGCACTACGAATAAAATAGCCTTGCCCCCGTTTTACATGAAAATTGTGGCCGACGATGAGTTCAATGACTGCGCTACTGCACTCGCGCGTTCACTCGCTCGTATTTATCGAACAGCCAGATGCATTTTGTGTGTGGTTGTCCCTGTCCAAGTGGCTTTAATTTTATCGTGTACCGCGACGATTAATTTTCTCTATTACTTTCTCATTCCCGCCGAACTTGAACGCGTGCGAATAATACCTGCGACTCGATCGCAGAGTGGAAAGATCGTTAAACATCGGCGTACAAAACAAAGTTGCGCCGTTTGGTAACGCGCAACGGCCAGTCACGCATCGTGAACGTGTATAATGTCTTTAACGGATTGCAGTGATTCTCGAAAGTAACGGCGGCAGTGCGATTCATTCAATCGTGTTCTCGTTCAATATTTATATACATATATATATATATATATACTAGCTGGTTACCCGGGCTTCGCCCCGGAGGACATGTGTAATAAGACACAAAAATAGTTTTTCCCCCTCTCTCTTTCCCCCCTCTCTCTCTCTCTTTCTTTCTCTCTTTCTCTCCCTCTCCCTTTCCCTTTCTTTTTCTCCCCCTCCCTCTTTCTCTCTCCCCCTCTCTCTCTCTCTTTCTCTCTCTCTCCCTCCCTCACTCTCTCTCTTTCTCTCCTCCTCCCTCTTTTTCTCTCTTTCTCTCTCTTTCTCTCCCCCTCTCTCTCTCTCTCTCTCTCTCTCTCTCTCTTCTCTCTTTCTCTCTATAATGCTATAAATTGAAATATATTACTTTTTTATCTACTGAAGTTCAATTCCGTCATATACAATTCTTTGAGATTCACTCAATTATTTCCTAAAAGTTTGGAAAAATTTTGTAACCGATTTCCAAAAAGATCGGTAACAAAGAACTATACAGTTTATAGCACTCCTTGGAAAATTTTACCCCTGTTTTATATACAATTCTTTAAAATTCGTCAAACTTCTGATACCGGTTTTCAAAGAGATCGGTAACGAAAAATGATATACTTTTTATAGCACTCCCCGGAAAATTTAAACCTTACTTTATGTACAATTCTTTGAGATTCGATCATTTGGAACCGGTTTCCAAAAAGATCGGTAACAAAAAATAGTACACTTTATAACACTCCCCGGGAAATTCTATTCCTTCTTCATGTACAATTTTTTGAGATTCAATTAATTATTTTCCAAAAAATTTGAAAAATTAAAAAAACCGGTTTCCGAAAAGATCGGTAACAAAAACTGTACACATCATGGCGCTCCCCAGAAAATTCTACCCCTACTTCATTTACAATTCTTTAAGATTCGGTCAATAAACTCCCGAAAAATTGAAAAAATTTCGAAACCGGCTTCCAAAAAGATCGGTAACGAAAAATTATACACTTTATAGCACTCCCCGGAAATTTCTACCCCTGTTTGATCTATAATTCTTTGAGATTTGGTGAATTATTTCCCGAAAATTTGAAAGAATTAGAAAAACCGGTTTCCAGAAAATCGGTAACGAAAAACTATACACATAGTGGCACTCCCCGGAAAATTCTACCCCTATTTCATATACTTTTGACAAAAATTCGGTTCAGGGGTTTGGGCTGGGCGTTGATGAGTCAGTCAGTCAGTCAGTCAGTCAGTCAGGACATCTTCCTTTATAGATATAGATATATATATATATGCACACACACACACACACACACACACACACACACACACACACACACACACACACATATATATATATATATATATATATATATATATATATATATATAAAATACACATATTATATATGTATATTATGTATATATATATATATATATGTATATTATATGTATATTGTGTGTGTGTGTGTGTGTGTGTGTGTGTGTGTGTGTGTGTGTGTGTGTGTGTGTGTGTGTATATATAAATACAAATGTCTTGACTGGCTCACTCACTCACTCACTCACTCATCAACGCCCAGCCCAAACCCCTGAACCGAATTTTTACCAAAAGTATATGAAATAGGGGTAGAATTTTCCGGGGAGTTTCACTAAGAAGGGATTTTTAGAAATTCGAGCCCTAACGGGGTAAAAAGAAGTAAAATGTGTTTTCACGGATTCTTTAATATCGCTTAGCCTAAACCCCTGAACCGAATTTTTACCAAAAGTATATGAAATAGGGGTAGAATTTTCCGGGGAGTGCCGCTATGTGTATAGTTTTTTGTTACCGATTTCCTGGAAACCGGTTTTTCTAATTTTTCTAATTTTTTGGCAATAAATTCACCGAATTTTAAAGAATTATAGATCAAACAGGGGTAGAATTTTCCGGGGAGTGCCGCTATGTGTATAGTTTTTTGTTACCAATTTTCTGGAAACAGGTTTTTTTAATTTTTTGGGAAATAAATGACCGAATCTCAGAGAGAGAGAGAGAGAGAGAGAGAGAGAGAGAGAGGGAGGAAGGGAGGGAGGGAGGGAGGGAGGGAGGGAGAGAGAGAGAGGGAGGGAGGGAGAGAGGGAGGGAGGGAGAGAGGGAGGGAGGGGGAGAGAGAGAGAGGGAGGGGAGAGAGAGAGAGAGAGAGAGAGAGAGAGAGAGAGAGAGAGAGAGAGAGAGAGAGAGAGAGAGAGAGAGAGAGAGAGAGAGAGAGAGAGAGAGAGAGAGAGAGAGAGAGAGAGAGAGAGAGAGAGAGAGAGAGAGAGAGAGAGAGAGAGAATTTCCCGGGGGGTGCTATAAAGTGTACTATTTTTCGTTACCGATCTTTTTGGAAACCGGTTCCGAATGACCGAATCTCAAAGAATTGTACATAAAGTAAAAGTTGAATTTACCGGAAAGAGCTATCAAGTATATAATTTTTCGTTACCGATCTTTTTGGAAAGAGACTATTTGTGTGTCTTAATACACATGTTCTTCGGGGCAAAGCCCGACGGGGCATGCTAGTATATATATATACACCTTCAATTTTTTAAAAAGAACCACTTACTTTTTATTACATATTCTTGTAGCTTATCTCGAGGGCTTTCCAAAACACTATAAGAAAGTATTTTTTCATTAAGAACTTTTGGAATTATAAGGCTTGAAAGTTCTATTTTTGCTAAAATTTATTGTAAAGGTTATTCGAATGTCTTGGATAACATTTTTCAAGAATTCGTCTCATTATTCTGTGCATAAAAGTATTAAGGTAACATTACCGAAAACTTAATGTTTTACAAGATATTTTGTATTTTATGTCAAAATACTAAAACTTTCAAGCTTTATAGTTCCAAAAGTTCTTAATGAAAAAATACTTTCTTATAGTGTTTTGGAAAGTCCTTGCGATAAGCTACAAGAATATGTAATAAAAAGTAGGTGGTTCTTTTTAAAAAATTGAAGGTGACCTTTACGTGACCTTCAAGCAACTATTTAAGGTAAAACTAATGACACCATCTTATGTACCCCTTTAAACCATACAACTTTGGTCTGGAACATTTTTTTCTAAAATGTTGCGTTTACGAATAAATCGGGTGATGCACACACACGGGTGGTCTGAGATACCCGGTATATATATACTCGCGTTGATAACAAGACGAGGGGAAAGGGGGACGATTCTATCTACAAAAACTAAATGCTCTTATGATGCACGTGAGTGAACTTTTTGCTGGCTCGTACGCGTGTCGTCTCGCTGGCTAGAATTTTAGAGAGATTTGCTATTTATCAAAGATTCCAGAGATTATAAATACCAAAAGCTCTATCCGCCGCGCGCGCGTCGTGAACTTGGACGGGTTTAAGCTTGGCGATTATTCCTTTTCCTGGAAACTATGTCCCGAGGGTGGTTAACTGGACAATAAGTCCAGGGTGATTCTTTTCTCGGAATAACATAGTTTTATCCGCGATGTGAGTAGCGAAAATGGAAAGGCGCGCAACGCGCGAATTATCTATTATTTCTGACAGTCGTCGATTCGACTAAATGAGACGGGCTCCAAGTCGCATAATAGAACGTGGTTTGTTCGCGGAGAGGATCGACGCGAGTTAAATCCGTTTGATCGAAATAGATAATGCTCGACATAACGCTGCTCCGCAATCGCTAATTATAGCATTCGGATTGCACTGTTTACGACCCGTGGGATGTCCAGTTTATTGCGCGCGGCAGTGATCATCGGCGGCTTCGGTAGCGTCGCAGTTACGATTGGGGATGATGACGATGCGGTAGATACCGTCGTCGAAGCATCGATAATCGCGGTTCCGAAAGCGGCATTTTCATCCGAATTTTCTACTTGAGAGAATTTGGATTGTATGCCGAAAACGTCGTCGAAGACAAGCGTTATCGCTTTTCTTATATTTTTTTTCGCTCGGATTCGTGCGAAGATAAAACCTTCGCAATGCAATGCGTTTTCAAGTTGTTTTCGAACCAACACAAAGAAACAGGCACGACTAGGCGCTCGGAGATTCTTGCCGAGGAATTTTGTTCTGATCTCCACGTGCGCGCGCGCGAACGAAACAAAAATAGGGGAAATCACGGTAAATTGAGGTGTAATGCGCGATCTTCCTACGATTGCGTGGCGCGTAATAACGCCATCCGATGTGTGTGTGAAGCTAGCGACTTATTTTGCGGAAACTCACAAATTATTGAGAGTTCTGACTTCCTTTTCAATAGTTCTAGAGTTCCTGATAGTTTAAACAAATAGTTCTGGCCTTTATTTTGCGAGATCTTTCTATAACAGTTCTATAAAGAGTTCTGCCATATAAAAGCAAAAAAATTAATTATAAGGTAGTAAAAAAAATTTCAATACCGAGTTGAGACGCCAGTTGAAATCTCGGATTTTTGGTTTATGTAAAATATTTTTCGAGAAGTTCTGAACATATAGAAGCATTTTCTAAACAGTTCCCGGCACTAGCAATGTTGTATAATTTTAAAAAAATTAATAACGCTCGAAAATCGGGAATTTATTGAGAATAGGGTGAGACGCTGGCCGTATTTCGACAGTTCTGCGAGTTTTATTATAATTTTCGTGTCGTTCTGAACGTGTTCTAACGTTTTCTAAAGAGTTCTGGCGATAAGCATTATTTAATCATTTTTTAAATAATTTTTATCGCCCGAGAAAGACGCATTTACGGATATATGGGTGAGACGCTGTAGGAAATCTCGAAGTTCTGGCTTATATAAAATATTTTTCGTATAGTTCTAAGTGTATTGAAGCAATTTCTAAAGAGTTCCGGGCATGGCAATGTTGTATAAGGTTTAAATAAATTAATAACGCTCGAAAATCGGGAATTTATCGAGAATAGGGTGAGACGCTGGCCGTATTTCGACAGTTCTGCGGGTTTTATTATAATTTTCGTGTAGTTCTGAACGTGTTCTAACGTTTTCTAAAGAGTTCTGGCGATAAGCATTATTTAATCATTTTTTATTTAATAAAACCCGCAGAACTGTCGAAATACGGCCAACGTCTCACCCTATTCTCGATAAATTCCCGATTTTCGAGCGTTATTAATTTATTTAAACCTTATACAACATTGCCATGCCCGGAACTCTTTAGAAATTGCTTCAATACACTTAGAACTATACGAAAAATATTTTATATAAGCCAGAACTCCGAGATTTCCTACAGCGTCTCACCCATATACCCGTAAATGCGTCTTTCTCGGGCGATAAAAATTATTTAAAAAATGATTAAATAATGCTTATTGCCAGAACTCTTTAGAAAACGTTAGAACACGTTCAGAACTACACGAAATTTATAATAAAATCCGCAGAACTGTCGAAATACGGCCAGCGTCTCACCCTATTCTCGATAAATTCCCGATTTTCGAGCGTTATTAATTTATTTAAAAATTATACAATATTGCTAATGCCCGGAACTCTTTAGAAATTGCTTCAATACACTTAGAACTATACGAAAAATATTTTATATAAGCCAGAACTCCGAGATTTCCTACAGCGTCTCACCCATATACCCGTAAATGCGTCTTTTTCGGGCGATAAAAATTATTTAAAAATTATTAAATAATGCTTATTGCCAGAACTCTTTAGAAAACGTTAGAACACGTTCAGAACGACACGAAAATTATAATAAAACTTGCAGAACTGTCGAAATACGGCCAGCGTCTCACCCTATTCTCAATAAATTCCCGATTTTCGAGCGTTATTAATTTATTTAAACCTTATACAACATTGCCATGCCCGGAACTCTTTAGAAATTGCTTCAATACACTTAGAACTATACGAAAAATATTTTATATAAGCCAGAACTCCGAGATTTTTTACAGCGTCTCACCCATATACCCGTAAATGCGTCTTTTTCGGGCGATAAAAATTATTTTAAAAAATGATTAAATAATGCTTATCGCCAGAACTCTTTAGAAAACGTTGAAACACGTTCAGAACTACACGAAATTTATAATAAAATCCGCAGAACTGTCGAAATACGGCCAGCGTCTCACCCTATTTTCGATAAATTCCCGATTTTCGAGCGTTATTAATTTATTTAAAAATTATACAACATTGCTAATGCCCGGAACTCTTTAGAAATTGCTTCAATACACTTAGAACCATACGAAAAATATTTTATATAAGCTAGAACTCCGAGATTTCCTACAGCGTCTCACCCGTATACCCGTAAATGCGTCTTTCTCGGGCGATAAAAATTATTTAAAAATTATTAAATAATGTTTATCGCCAGAACTCTTTAGAAAACGTTAGAACACGTTCAGAACTACACGAAAATTATAATAAAACCCGCAGAGCTGTCGAAATACGGCCAGCGTCTCACCCTATTCTTGATAAATTCCTGACTTTCGAGCGTTATTAATTTTTTTAAAATTATACAACATTGCTAGTGCCGGGAACTGTTTAGAAAATGCTTCTATATGCTCAGAACTTCTCGAAAAATATTTTACATAAACCGGAAATCCGAGATTTCAACTGGCGTCTCAACTCGGTATTGAAATTTTTTTTACTACCTTATAATTAATTTTTTTGCTTTTATATGGCAGAACTCTTTATAGAACTGTTATAGAACTATAGATCTCGCAAAATCTGATGAGATACAGTGGTGGAACTTGTGTAGGACAAAGTGAGACGCTGCGTGAACCTAGCGTCTCAGTTTGTACTTGCGCGTTTTTTGGCTTTAAAGGCCAGAACTATTTGTTTAAACTATCAGGAACTCTAGAACTATTGAAAAGGAAGTCAGAACTCTAAAAAATTTGTGATTTTCCGCAAAATGAGACGCTAGCTTCACACACACACTCTAGAACTATTGAAAAGGAAGTCAGAACTCTCAAAAATTTGTGATTTTCCGCAAAATGAGACGCTAGCTTCACACACACTCATCCGATATTTAATATATTGGCTCTGCCGGAAGCTTTCGCGATAGTCCGTTTCTCTTTGCGTTAAGGAGGTTGGAGCGATCCAGTTGAGTCAATTGACGGTTTAAAAAAAGTTTTTTATTAGGTCATTAAAAAATCTGTATTAGGTATTATTTTATTCTCCATACGCTGCTATTGCATAAAACCTATAGTAAAAGTATCATATTATGCATCTTTATATTTTAATTAGCTAAAAACGAAACACTTTTTTGCCAATGCCAACTTGAAAACTTGTGGTATTGCTAATTATTTTAATATAAAAATGGCATGAATATATGTTTTGCCGTTGATAGAATGAAATAATAATTATTACTGGTAGCTCCCTTGACAATTATATAAGCTATCAATTTTTTAATAACTTTCTGTCGATTATATTAAATACGATTGAAACTTGGCAACGTTACATTTTTATGAGGTTGGTAGCAGTGCTCGCCTTACCTCTTTTAAGCTAGCAGGACCAAACGGGCAGAATCAAACCGGACCTATCGGAATATTTAGTACTTTTTTTGTACTAATTTGTACCACTAGTAACAATTTTGTACCTCGTGCCGTTTTGGAGAAAATTGTGGCGATGCTACCTTAGAATTAAGCTAGAAAGACCACAAGAAAAAAAATAAAAAAAGGATTTTAAATACAGAAATTTGAAGGACTGAATTTGTACTAATTTGTACCATACAAATAAACTTAATATATTCATTCCTTCTGCTTCAAACAGCCCCTAATAGAACTCAGTCCTATTAGTCTCAAGAGTAAAGTACTCTTTCTAATCAGCAGAATCAATCGCTACTTGTAGACTCAATTCAGGATAATTTTTACTACGTAAATATAAAGTTTCGGATTTTGTACCCCAGCCGTTTGATAAAAAACAACCCCTGATACCCAACAGTCTCAAGAGTAAAGTACTCTTTCTCATCAGCAGAATCAATCGCTAGTTGTAGACTCGATTCAGGATAATTTGTACCATAAAAATATAAAGTTTCAGATTTTGTACCCCAGCCGTTTGATAAAAAACTACCCCCGATCCCTAACAGTCTCAAGAGTAGAGTACTCTTTCTCATCAGCAGAATCAATCGCTAGTTGTAGACTCGATTCAGGATAATTTGTACCGTAAAAATATAAAGTTTCAGATTTTGTACCCCAGCCGTTTGATAAGAAACTACCCCCGATCCCTAACAGTCTCAAGAGTAAAGTACTCTTTCTCATCAGCAGAATCAATCGCTAGTTGTAGACTCGATTCAGGATAATTTGTACTGTAAAAATATAAAGTTTCAGATTTTGTACCCCAGCCGTTTGATAAAAAACTACCCCCGATCCCTAACAGTCTCAAGAGTAGAGTACTCTTTCTCATCAGCAGAATCAATCGGTAGTTGTAGACTCGATTCAGGATAATTTGTACTGCAAAAATATAAAGTTTCAGATTTTGTACTCCAGCTGTTTGATAAAAAACTATCCCCGATATTTAACAGTCTCAAGAGTAAAGTACTCTTTCTCATCAGCAGAATCAATTGCTAGTTGTAGACTCGATTCAGGATAATTTGTACCGTAAAAATATAAAGTTTCAGATTTTGTACCCCAGCCGTTTGATAATAAACTACTCCCGATCCCTAACAGTCTCAAGAGTAGAGTACTCTTTCTTATCAGCAGAATCAATCGCTACTCGTAGAATCGATTCAGGATAATTTTTACCGTAAAAATATAAAGTATCAGATTTTTTATCCCAGCCGTTTGATAAAAAACTACCTCCGATCCCTAACAGTCTCAAGAGTAGAGTACTCTTTCTTATCAGCAGAATCAATCACTACTCGTAGAATCGATTCAGGATAATTTGTACCGCGAAAATATAAAGTTTCAGATTTTGTACCCCAGCCGTTTGTCGGAAAACTATCTTCGATTCCTAACAGTCTCAAGAGTATAGTACCTTTGGTCGCGAACAAAATCAATCGCTATTTGCGTACTGGATGCGAAATAATTTATACCATTGAAATATAAAATATATATTTATTTTGTACCGGTGCCGTTTTTTTAATTATTTAGTAATAAATTAAAATCTGATTTTTGTTACGATTCAACATATAAAAAGATATCGAAGTAAACTGTACGTATTTGCATGTATACGAGTGTGTGCGCGTATATGTGCATGAAACGGAAAATCTCATATCGTTGTACAGTTAACCAGTACGTCAACTTTTCAATAAAATTGTAACAGTTAATGATTATGGGAATGTAAAAACAGTTTGACATATTTATATTTAATGCAAATTATATTTATTAAAAGTAAACGACATGTATATAAGTGTAACACAGTTTCTTTATGAACATAAATTGTTTATAAGGTTTTATAAATGTAAAGTTTTTATAATACTTTATAGAAATACTTATAACTTAATATAAATATACTTATAAATCTAAGATACTCTAGAATCTTGAGAAATAACGTAGGAAATTTACACATATTATTAGTAAGTTTGTAATGTTAAACCATTAAAAACAAAGAAAGATGTTAGAAGCAATATAGAAGCTTAGAAAATGGTGTTTATATAAGGTACGAACATTTATATGTCTTCGGCATAAACTAGTAATGCAGGTGTTATTTTGGCATTCTCTTTAATAGATCTTTCTTTTTTGTCTAAGTCATTGTATTCGACCCATGTCTTCGCTCTTAGACAAATAGCTGTGTAGTGTCCGGGAATTTTAATGTTTCGTGTTACCATTGGTTTCTTATGGGATACTAATCCAAGAGTACTTTACTCTTGAGATTGTTAGGTATCGGGGGTAGATTTTTATCAAACGGCTGGGGTACAAAATCTGAAACTTTATATTTTCGCGGTACAAATTATCCTAAATTAATTCTACGAGTAGTGATTGATTCTGCTGATAAGAAAGAGTACTCTACTCTTGAGACTGTTAGGGATCGGGGGTAATTTTTTATCAAACGGCTGGGGTACAAAATTTGAAACTTTATATTTTTGCGGTACAAATTATCCTGAATCGAGTCTACAACTAGCAATTGATTCTGCTGATGAGAAAGAGTACTTTATTCTTGAGACTGTTAGGTATCGGGGGTTGTTTTTTATCAAACGGCTGGGGTACAAAATCTGAAACTTTATATTTTCGCGGTACAAATTATCCTAAATCGATTCTACGAGTAGTGATTGATTCTGCTGATAAGAAAGAGTACTCTACTCTTGAGACTGTTAGGGATCAGGGGTAGTTTTTTATCAAACGGCTGGGGTACAAAATTTGAAACTTTATATTTTTGCGGTACAAATTATCCTGAATCGAGTCTACAACTAGCGATTGATTCTGTTGATGAGAAAGAGTACTTTACTCTTGAGACTGTTAGATATCGGGGGTAGTTTTTTATCAAACGGCTGGGGTACAAAATTTGAAACTTTATATTTTTACGGTACAAATTATCCTGAATCGAGTCTACAACTACCGATTGATTCTGCTGATGAGAAAGAGTACTTTACTCTTGAGACTGTTAGGGATCGGGGGTAGTTTCTTATCAAACGGCTGGGATACAAAATCTGAAACTTTATATTTTTGCGGTACAAATTATCTTGAATCGATTCTACGAGTAGCGATTGATTCTGCTGATAAGAAAGAGTACTCTACTCTTGAGACTGTTAGGGATCGAAAGTAGTTTCTTATCAAACGGCTGGGGTACAAAATCTGAAACTTTATATTTTTGCGGTACAAATTATCCTGAATCGAGTCTACAACTACCGATTGATTCTGCTGATGAGAAAGAGTACTTTACTCTTGAGACTGTTGGGTATCAGGGGTTGTTTTTTATCAAACGGCTGGGGTACAAAATCCGAAACTTTATATTTACATAGTACAAATTATCCTGAATTGAGTCTACAAGTAGCGATTGATTCTGCTGATTAGAAAGAGTACTTTACTCTTGAGACTAATAGGACTGAGTTCTATTAGGGGCTGTTTGAAGCAGAAGGGATGAATATATTAAGTTTATTTGTATGGTACAAATTAGTACAAATTTAGTCTTTCAAATTTCTGTATTTAAAATCCTTTTTTTATTTTTTTTTCTTGTGGTCTTTCTAGCTTAATTCTAAGGTAGCAGCGCCACGATTTTCTCCGAAACGGCACGAGGTACAAAATTGTTACTAGTGGTACAAATTAGTACAAAAAAAGTACTAAATATTCCGATAGGTCCGGTTTGATTCTGCCCATTTGGTCTTGCTAACTTAAAAGAGGTGCCTCACCTCTGTGTTGAGCCACGTAGCGGCAGTTGTTATTAGGTGGTGAATACGTGATTTCTTGCGTTCTAAATGTTCGCATTAATTTATTGTACGCGTAGGCACGTTTTTTGAGCGTTTATCTTTACTAGATATTAAAGAAAATTGGGATCAGTCATCGCCGTCAACGCTTTCTCCATATAACCCCATGTAAAATGACGCATTTTTGGAAATTAATATCTCAGTTTCTAGATGGTCAATAAATCTGAAATAATTCTCACACATGCGGTAGATTCTATACTATCATATATATTTTTTACAAATGAAAATCTAGAATTGACCAAACTGCTCCAACTTTCTTAATTGTCTTCCGCACGGCTAACCCTTGCTTCGTCTCTTTCTCTATTTCCTTTTTTCGCCTTTCTCGTCTCGTCATCGTTTCTTTTATTCCAATGTATCGCGTCGATGTCACGATCACAGATCAATCGAGAAGATCGGAGTACATTGTTCGTACGCGATCTAGGCCAGTCAAATTAGACATTGAGGTCTCAAGTGATGCGAACTTTTTTATTCCTTTTTAGGCGTGTTGGGGGTGTTTAAAAAAGCTTATTTCTGAGTTGTCGTATTATTTGACCCAGTGCTTTTTGAGGGCGGGGAGGGGGAACCTAAATTTTCGCGGTTTTTTGCATTTATCTCGTTTTGATTAATAGATAGCACTTTTTTGCTCCTGAGAAAGTTGTAGGGCTTGAAAAAACGAAGAAAATGAGCGGTGACTCGTTCCGATTCGTCAAAAATTGAGCCCAGGGGAGTCTCCGGAAGTCGCGCGTGTCGAGCCGAGCGTTCGGAACTCGAGGCGCGTTTTTTGCTTCTGTCTCTTTTCTGATAAATGCAATCGAAAAATGACTACTATAAAACTTGTAGAGGATGAAAATACCTACCATTTGCCGCACATTACATCAAAATTAATTGAATTTTTGGGGTCCTCAATTTTTGGAGGCTTGCCCAAGGGGGGCTCAATTTTTGACGAATCGGAACGATTTCACCGCTCATTTTCTTCGTTTTTTCAAGCCCTACAACTTTTTCAGGAGCGAAAAAGTGCTATCTATTAATCAAAACGAGATAAATGCAAAAAACCGCGAAAATTTAGGTTCCCTCTCTCCTCTCAAAAAGCACTGGGTCACTGGGTCAAATGATACGACAACTCAGAAATAAGCTTTTTTAAACACCTCCAACACGCCTAAAAAGGAATAAAAAAGTTCGCATCACTTGAGAGCAAAAGCCTTTTTTTGTCTAATTTGACTGGCCTAATCGACTCTTACAGATCGTGGATACGCTTCTCGATCTTTATCGCAGATTCTTCGTTCTCTTTTTTCACTGACGCCACGAGCGAAAGGTCGAAGTGTAATTCGCTGTGACTTGTTGTTCCAGGCGCTGGCGTCAAGATGGAGCACTTTCAGGCCACCCTGGACCCAAGGAAGCAGGAGTTATTGGAGGCCCGCTTTCTCGGAGCGAGGGTGAGCTGCCTATAGCACTACACACACACACACACACACACACACACACACACACACACACACCACACCACATCCAAACAAACACATACATACAAAAACGCGCGCGCACTCACTTTCTTTCTCTTCTATTCTTATCCTGTACAAAGATATGCTCCTTCCTTCGCAATCTTGCGAACGTTCACATAGAGGGAAAAGTTTGACATTGTACAAAATAATGACGTTAGGCGATGACGAGTCGTCCGCCGGACGACATTCGTCTAGCAGATTATCACTCAGCCTATTGGATACATTATCGGCTTTATCGACTTCGAACCGTTGAAACGAGTAATTAGCTCGTGAAGCACGTGATCGCAGTAGTTGCCATACATCTGCGAAGCGACTTGCATCCCGTGTAGAAATTTTTCCTAGGCTGTAACCGGGCCCTGGAAGGGCTTCTTTACTTTATTTGAGGCCTATGTATGGACGCCTACCTTGGCCCCATTTCGGAATGTCACGCTTTTTTATCTAGGGCCCTTATTGCTTTCCGAACTTGGGCCAATGTTGACTTCATAAGTTGAGCCTATACCCGAGTAGAAAAAATTATTTATTT
This sequence comes from Temnothorax ravouxi, assembly GCA_030770255.1. Classification (NCBI taxonomy): domain Eukaryota; kingdom Metazoa; phylum Arthropoda; class Insecta; order Hymenoptera; family Formicidae; genus Temnothorax; species Temnothorax ravouxi. The sequence goes on from JASTWP010001358.1 coordinate 51,177, forward strand.
TAAATTTTATTATTATTTTTTAACTAAATTTGTTTTTTAAGATGCAGTCTATGATTATAAATATTTTCTCGTATTTTCTCGTATTTGAAAAAAACACTTACCTTGGTGGGATCAAACTCGGGACCTCTGGATCGTGAGCCAACTGCCTTACGTGGTAGACTACTTCTTAATTTGATGTAAATGTTATATATGTACATATGTCATAACCAGCGCAAATATATAATTTTTCAAAAATTATCTTAAGAAACAAATTCAGTTTAAAAAGAGTAATATGAATTGGATATATATAATATATTTCCAAAAAGGTTTTATATGGGCTATAACTAGGAAATCCTACATTAAACTGTTCTGGAAGGAAAGTCGTGACCAAACTGGGCCCTGTATGGGCTACAACTAGGAAATCTTACATTAAGGGGATCTTAAAGTCGTCTGTAATACCGACATCCGTTTTGCACAGATATCTTTTTTTTGGCTTTACGGATTTAAAAATTCTTCTCCAAAGTTGAAACATGTTTGGAAATAAAGGCCACCACGCGATTTTATACCGAGAATAAAAATAAATTTTTGGAACTGTATATAACAATGCGTCAATTTGTGAAAACATTCGCTTTATATAAAAATTCTACAATGTATTGTTACGAAGAGACTGTGGCGTGGCTAGCGGATTACATCCAAAAATACGATATTGTTGTCAGAATTAGGTTTAAACTCTAAACAAAAAAGTTATCTGTGAAAAATGCATATTGTCTATCCTTGTTTATTATCATTGTCTATACAAGGACAGATATATTGAATTTGGTCGGTAATACAGACGGCTTTAGGATCCCCTTAAACTGTCCTGGAAAGAAATTCGTGACCAAACTGGGCTCTGTACGTGCTACAACTAGGAAATCCTACATTAAACTGTCTTGGGAGAAAAATTGTGACCAAACTGGGCCCTGTATGGGCTATAACTAGGAAATCCTACATTAAATTGTCTTGGGAGAAAAATCGTGACCAAACTGGGTCCTGTATGGGCTATAGTTAGACATGCCCAAATTAAAAACAAAAATTAGGTCCTAAATGGGTTTGAGTTTGACAAGCCCTTATTTTAAATGCCTTAGTAAAGCCCATACGGGGCCAACATTGAATATGGGATGTTCGGATAAATTTCTACTCGGGATTTCGTCCGCAAATTTTCCACTTATCGCTTTATCACGTGCTCCGAGGCCGGCAACGTACATCACTGTCGACCTTTATCTCATATGACGAAACCACGATGTTCGAATTGTCACGCACGTCGCCGCGACGTGATTGCTCTCGTTCTCTACCTCACCTGAGTTTTCCAACGGCCCTTAATCCTGGCAGCGACGACGATACAGAAATCGGCTATCACTCGCGGAAGCCGCCGCAGTTCGATCCTTCGATAAAATCCGACGATTATTATGTCACTGGCATAAAGCCAATAAATGCTGGAGTCAGGCCCGGCAGGTACTCATTATGGAACAAAACGAGTCGTACGCATAATAAAAAGAGACGGTCCTCCGAGATTTTACGAACTCGGCACTCGGGTTAAGCCCGGTCTACATAGGCCGTCTACATAGGCCTCTATACACAAAGAGGTTAGATTGACATGTAAACTGTGCGTGCCATGTGTATTGCATTTTGCGAACTGCGGCCTATGTAGACCGGGCTACGCTGCGCCATCCCGCGACGTCGTCGTTTATTTTTTTCTTTTTTTTTGTTTACGAGATTTACTCTGATATAGCGACATCTGAGAATGAATACGAATCATTTTCCATGGGTATATCCAGTGTTTGCCAAAATCATCTAATTGTAAGATAAAGATGAAAATTCATAAATTTATCTTAGATGAGATAAAGATAATTTTGCTTTTAATTAAACTAGATGAAAGATGACATGATTATCGCGATTTATTTAGATAAATTTTTAGATAATTTTGTGTTTGTGTATATTCATAAACAATTATAAAAAGAATTAAGCAGATTTTAAAAGAAATATTAAAACAACACTCAATTTTATTTTAAGTTTTTATTTCTCAAAAATAAAAATTTTTTGAATGTTTTGTCTAATAAGCGATTTCGCTGAGGTACACTTATGGTGCTAAACTAAAAAGGCGCTCTACTATAGAGACCCTCTAATAAGAGTTGCGAAATGACGCGTCAAAGTTAGGTCGGCAACGCCATTTTTCAGCAGAAACCGGAAGCCATAATATAATACAACTGTGAACACCATCACAGTTGGTAAAAAGACATGTTCAACATAATACATTAACCTAGAGACACATGTGCATCTAAACAGAATGACTGGTTGTAGTGGTTGTTCTGCGCCAGAATATAACAATTCTTCGAAAAAAAGGGATATATTATGAAAGTTCTTTTTTATCCCGAACAAAGAGTAAAATGGACTGGAAATGTAGGACGACCATGTTTTAGAAATTAAATTTCACGTCATGGCTATTTTCGGTTTTTGCTGGAAAATGCTGATACCCCCTTCTTCCCCATAAAAATTGGAACCCTTATTTGTATTTTGCGACTTTTATTTTAGAGGGTCTCTACTTTACTAGCACCGACTACTGGCAGGGATGTATTATATTTAAAAAAAATATTTTTAAAATTTGGAAAATTCGTCAGAAATTGGAGTTTCTTTGATTTAAATTCTAAATATAAAAGTGCTTCGATGTTACCACTAGTAATTGTTTGCTTATTATTTTCTTTTTTTCAATATTGCGGCAGAAATCTTCTCCGCTACTACTAGAAGAACTACTGATCTGTTTTCGAGTGTAGTGACATTTTTGCAGTATGAATAATCTACTTCTTTCAAAAATAGGTTTTTACACAATTTTATACATATAATAATGTTCCAATAATAACGCTCCTGGTATCCAATCCAATTTAATTTAAACAGCGGTAAAGAAATAGTAGAAAGAGTGAAAATCCTGCGTTAAATCCTTACGTCTTATAAGTTAGCGGAACAAAGTGAGCAGAACCAATTGTAAATAATATTTTTATTTATGTTGCTCATTTGTTGCTAAAAAGTTGCCAAAAGAAAAAATTTTTTGCTCTGTAAGTTTTTTTGAAAAATGATGTTCCGCTAAAAAAAGATTAAGTTAGCGGGACAATATACATATAGCAAGGATATTGCACATAATAATAACATAAGAATTTGTTGCTAATTTGTTGTTCACAAAATATGCTAGTCCCGATTTTGTTGCTCGCAAAATAAGTGTAAATAAGAGCGAAAACCTCAGTGTGCAGACAGTTATAAGAGTAAAGTACCAGAAAAAAGTACCAGAAATAAATTTGTTGCTCGCATAATTTGGTAGTGGCGGTATTGTCTGAATTTGTTGCTCTCGATATATCCAAGTTTTAAATTTTTTGCTTGCGAAATTAGTATAGGGGATACCGGGGCTATCTGTATACGGGGGCTATGTTTCCACAGTACTGCTATCTCAAATTTGAAAAATGTCTTACGTAAGAGATTTATGTTTGTTTTTTTTATGAGACGCTATACGTTAAAAGAAAAGCGAAAACAATTATTCACATTTTTCGACGGTCGAAAAATTTGCTGTGCGACAGTAATTTAACTCAAATTAAATTAAACAATTCATAATATTATCAATTAATATCTATATAATTATCAGGTGTGAGAAGTGTCAAATCTTAATTTCGCATAATCTAAAATTGGCAACATGTTAAAGACTGAAAAACGTGGTCGGGGCTCTGTCCTATTTTTGATGGAGCAATGTGTCCACACTTCAATGACGGATTGTTCTTTTATTAATAGATAATGCTGCGTAACTACAAAAGAAAGACTTTTTTTAAGACGGATAAGGTACATATCCAATAAAATTATACTTAGAGCGATTAAAAGAATAAAAATCGAGCGAGAATCTTTCCGTAAAAACAGCGTTAGACTTTGGAATAAATGTTCGGGCTCTTACTCGCTACTGTAAAAAAGTGATCTACGACCAGTTACTTGATCCTGCGATTCAAGAATTGTCACTAAATTTTTATTTTAAAAATACACGTCAAGTTAAATATATGAGTTTGTCTTAAATTATTGAGTATTTTCTATTTTAAACGCTGCCGAAGATAAAGTAAAGGCTTCAAATAATAAAAAAAATTTAAAGAATTGAGGGGACAAAAGAAACTCATTGCATTGATTTTGCAACCAACTCAAAATCAGTTTGTTGCTACCGTATATAAAGAAAAGTCAGCTCTGCGCAGGAATTCTGTTAAAAAAACGTCTGCCTAGCTGGCCTCTCCACTTGCTCAAAAATTAATGATTAAATTATATAATAATGCGTTATTTATGCGCTCTTTAAATCCGTAAAAAAAATTTTGTGCTTTTTTCGTTTAGTAAAAAAAATTATTTTAAATGGGGGGGGCTGAGTAGGCTGTCAGTGAGCCCCCTCCCCACATGTTAATCGTAAGCAAATCTAAAAAACAAGTACACAGGATTTATGCGCTAATTATGCGCTCTCAGGGTAATTTCAATTTTTGCGCCGCAACTCTTAAGGGACTTTCCTCTTGGTGCGAATGCTAAAATTCTCTTGTAACTCGTTAAAAATACTAAAATTCGATTACTCAACTATACATAATACTTATCCGAATTATGCGCTATTATTTTGATTACGATTTTTGCGCCGCAACCCTTAGAAGACTTCCCTCTTGGTGCAAATGATCATATTCCGGGTAAAGTTTTACAATTAGAGCCCCAACGAGAAATCAATTAAAAAGAGGTAAATTCTATGTATTTTTGCCCCCCGAATCCAAAACTGTTGATAAAATTTAGGGGTCGCTTGTATTTTTAAAGATATTGTTAAAAAACGTATGTATACTTATAATCCATATCACTTACAATTAGCTTTTATCAAGAGACACGGTAGTGTCTCGTGCCAAGTACACGCGGAGCGAGACCGCACCGTGACTTTTTTACGCGACGCGACGGGTTGCGAGTACCCGAGATGTTGAGATCTCGATAACGAGTGAACTGATCAAGTTCTAAGTAGGCTTGATCGATAGCTTGGGGTCCAATTAGGGGGGAGTTTCTCTTATATAATATTCCGCTACGTGCTCTACGAGCGGAGATATTGCGACGCAAAGTCCAAATGATGAAATTTTTTTATTAAGATACTTCTAACGCCGACTCATTCAAAATATTATGATTATTTCAGAGAAACGTCACTTTCACTTTTTCGACGCTGGCGGCGCAGGTATCGCCAGTTTCGATATCGCGCGCGTATTTCGAACGATCTAGTAGGTAAATTAAAGGTCGATAGACTTATCGGTCAGGAGGAAGATTCTATTTAAGTAAATTAGGTATATATATAATATATATTGATTCTTATGAATCAAGCTTGAATTCGATGTCTAGGTATCCCAGGTTGTCGATGACGAGGTACAGATAGTGCGCTTCATAGTTCTCGGTGTCCAGGTGTAATAATACGTTGAATTCGATGTCTACGTGTCCCAGGTTGCCGATGACGAGGTCCACATAGTGCGCTCCGTAGTTTTTGGTGTCTACGTGTATTAATACCTTAAATTCGATGACCACGTGTCTCAGGTTGCCGATGACGGGATCCAGATAGTGCGCTTTATAGTTTTCGGTGTCCAGGTGTAATCGTACGTTGAATTCGATGTTTAGGTGTCCCAGGTTGCCGATGACAAGGTCCACATAGTGCGCTCAGTAGTTTTCGGTGTCTACGTGTATTAATATCTTGAATTCGATGTCCGCGTGTCCCAGGTTGCCGATGACGGGATCCAGATAGTGCGCTTCATAGTTTTCGGTGTCCAGGTGTAATCGTACGTTGAATTCGATGTCTAGGTGTCCCAGGTGTCCGATGACGAGGTCCACATAGTGCGCTCCGTAGTTTTCGGTGTCTACGTGTATTAATACCTTGAATTCGATGTCCACGTGTCCCTGGTTGCCGATGACGGGATCCAGATAGTGCGCTTTATAGTTTTCGGTGTCTAGGTGTAATCGTACGTTGAATGCGATGTTTAGGTGTCTCAGGTTGCCGATGATGATGTCTAGATAGTGCGCTCCGTAGTTTTCGGTGTCTACGTGTATTAATACCTTGAAATTGATGTCTAGGTGTCCCAGGTTGCAGATGACGATGTCTAGATAACGAGTTCCGTAGTTTTCGGTGTCTACGTGTATTAATACCTTGAATTCGATGTCTAGGTGTCCCAGGTTGCCGATGACGAGGTTCACATAGTGCGCTTTGTAGTTTTCGGTGTCTACGTGTATTAATACCTTGAAATTGATGTCTAGGTGTCCTAGGTTGCTGATGACGAGGTCCAGATCGCGCGCTCCATAGTTTTCGGTGTCTAGATGTAATAATACCTCGAATTTGATGTCTACGTGTCCCAGGTTGCCGATGACGAGGTTCACATAGTGCGTTTCGTAGTTTTTGGTGTTTAAGTGTATTAATAACTTTAAATCTGAATGTAGGACACGTAGATATCGAATTCAAGGTATTAATACACGTAGACACCGAAAACTACGGAGCGCATTATGTGGACCTCGTCATCGGCAACCTGGGACACCTAGACATCGAATTCAACGTATTATTACACTTGGACACCGAAAACTATGGAGCGCACTATCTGGAACCCGTCATCGGCAACCTGGAACACGTGGACATCAAATTCAAGGTATTAATACACCTGGACACCGAAAACTATGGAGCGTACTATGTGGACCTTGTTATCGGCAACCTGGGACACCTAGACATCGAATTCAAGCTTGATTCATAAGAATCGACTTAAAAATTCCCTAGCGGCAGAATTAAAATTATGTCTAGACATAATAAAAATTGGACGAATAATAGTAACCTTTCGAAAGTAGAGGTTTTAAGCGGGGAGCACACACTTCTGCACAATGCATAATGCGTAAGCATAAGAAAATTGATTGGTCCATACACATGTGCATATAAGGAAATAGACCAATCAGTTTTCTTATGCTTACGCATTATGCATTGTGCAGAAGTGTGTGCTCCCCGCTTTAAACTTAAAACTTAAATTTTATTCATTTTTAACAAAGTTACAGTTGCTCGAATTTTGCCTATTTTTAAAAATAAATTTAGTGTTTCTTTAATTTTTGTGAGAAATGTATAATTTACTTTTACTTCAATATTATTAATTTTTATGTATTTGTTGTTATTGCTAATTTTGTGAATAATTAAAAAATAAAAAATAAAAATGTTTTGCAGATTCTTGCTTAACACTACAAAATAGGTGATATCAGTACAAAATTACCTTTTTCAAAAAAGGTAAAAAAAAGTGCCAAGTACACGCAATGTATTTTGTAAATTTAAAAATCTAACCTAAGTGGTAGCTTTATATCTTTTTCACAAAATTATCAAGAGACACGGTAGTGTCTCGCGCCAAGTACACGCGGAGCGAGACCGACCGTGACTCTTTTACGCGACGCGACGGGTTGCGAGTACTCGAGATGTTGAGATCTCGATAACGAATGAACTGATCAAGTTCTAAGTAGGCTTGATCGATAGCTTGGGGTCCAAATAGGGGGGGGGGGTTCTTTTATAATATTCCGTTACGTGCCTTACGAGGGGAAATATTGCGACGTAAAGTCCAAATGTGAAAATTTATTTTTAAGATACTACTTCTTCTACGTCGACCGTCTCTCATGCCATATCACGTGATCAGAGAAAATGTCCCTTTCACTTTTTCGACACTGGCGGCGCAGGTATCGCCAGTTTCGATATCGCGCGCGTATTTCGAACGATCTAGTAGATAAATTATAGGTCGATAGACTTATCGGTCAGGAGGAAGATTTCTATTTAGGTAAATTAGGTATTATATATATTGAGTCAATTGCTTCATGTATATCTAGAGAGATTTCGTATCCTTCCATCGTATTACCACGCTGCCGGAAAAGAAAGTTCTCTACGCTTAGCAGAAAGTGCCGCTAAGGAATTTTTAAGTCGATTCTTATGAATCAAGCTTGAATTTGATGTCTAGGTGTCCCAGGTTGCCGATGACGAGGTCCACATAGTGCGCTCCGTAGTTTTCGGTGTCTACGTGCATTAATACCTTGAAATTGATGTCTAGGTGTCCCAGGTTGCTGATGACGAGGTCCAGATAGCGCGCTCTGTAATTTTTGGTGTCTAGGTGTAATAATACCTCGAATTCGATGTTTACGTGTTCCAGGTTGCTGATGACGAAGTTCACATTGTGCGCTTCGTAGTTTTTGGTGTCTAGGTGTATTAATAATTTTAAATCCGAATGTAGGACACGTAGATATCGAATTTGAGGTATTAATACACGTAGACACCGAAAACTACGGAGCGCACTATGTGGATCTCGTCATCGGCAACGTGGGACACTTAGACATCGAATTCAACGTATTATTACACCTGGACATCGAAAACTATGGAGCGCATTATTTGTAACCCATTATCGGCAACCTGGGATACCTAGACATCAAATTCAAGCTATCTATCTATGAATCTTCATAAGAATCGACTTAAAAATTTCCTAGCGGCAGAACTAAAATTATGTCATGACATAATAAGAATTCGTTGAGTTAAAATTATGTGGAGACATAATAAAAACTGGACAAATTAAAATTATGTTTTGACATAATAAAAATTGGATGAATTAAAATTATGTCTGACATAAAAATAATTCCGCATTTTTATTATGTGTATACACATAATTTTAATTCATACAATTTTTATTATGTGTACACATAATTTGTTTTCGAATGAACGTAAAACGTATTTGTTACAATATCTATCCATTACTGAAAATCGATATGCGCGACAAAAGCTCTTGTATACCATTAATTATGTTATTATTTATTATATATATTTCTATTCATATATTTTTAGTATTATTATTGTTACATTAGAAAAATTATTAGCATTTAGGATACGAATCTTTTTCCGTTAGTTTGTAAGTTTCATGATTAAAAAGATCATGTCGTATTATTAACATTACCTCGAAAAAAACAAAGTGGTAGTATATACCTACAAATAGCTTTACCCTGTACATACTGTTTATAAAATGCGTAATACTACAAAAAGGCGTGATATTTGTACAAAATTACCTTTTTTAAAAAAAAGGTAAAAAAAGGCACCAAGTACACGCATAGTAGTGTATATGTTGTTACCTCGAAAAAAGAGAAAGTGGTAGTATTATACCTCGAAAAAATATATGTAACAAGTGGTGGACATAATCTTTATATCTCGAAAAATCTCGAAAAAATCTAAGCAGTAGTATCTTTATTTTCGAAACATTATAACCCAAGTGATACACATCACAAAATTATGTTACCTTATCAAAAAGAAGAGTCGCGCTTTAAGTGATCTATTACAATTACAAAAAAGAAATGATATCTCCTTAAATTACAGCGCCAATTACAGAGAGAACATGTATATTGCCTCAAAAAATAATTGTTGCACTACTTTGAAAAATCTTTACATTGAGTCAATTAAAAAAGAATGTATGATAACAATTTTATAAGATTAAAAAATTTTATTTAAATTTCACAAGGGAATACAAGTTATTTAAATACAAACTTTACATGTGTATTTTTTAGTGATCACAGAATTACAGAGGTAACAGTACAAAATAAAAATATTTTATTAAAATATTTAATCCAACGAGGGAATACAATTTGTATTTAAATACAAAGTTTATATATGTATTTTTTAATAGAATAAAATATTTAATCACAAAGAATTACAGAGGTAACAGTACAAAATAAAAATATTTTATTAAAATACATAAATTTTTCTTGCAAAAATACTTGGCGCTGCTAGACCTCGAAATTTTAAATAAATAAGGACAACAATAAATAAAAATAATTCAGAGAAGAATGCGATGAGAGTAACAAAATGATTATCAGCGTGGTGTGTATGTGCGAGCGAGTGAGATGGGTGTGCGTGACGACGGCGAATAATGCGGCTTATAATTAAGTATAGGATAAGTTTATTTATTTATTTAAAATTTTGAGGTCTAGCAGCGCCAAGTATTTTTACAAGGAAAATTTATGTATTTTAATAAAATATTTTTATTTTGTACTGTTACCTCTGTAATTCTTTGTGATTAAATAATTTATTCTATTGAAAAATACATATATAAACTTTGTATTTAAATACAAATTGTATTCCTTCGTTGGATTAAATATTTTAATAAAATATTTTTATTTTGCACTGTTATCTCTGTAATTCTTTGTGACCACTAAAAAATACACATGTAAACTTTGTATTTAAATATCTTGTATTCCCTTGTGAAATTTAAATAAAATTGTTTAATTTTATAAGTTATCATACATTCTTTTCTAATTGACACAATGTAAAGATTTTTTAAAGTAGTGCAACAATTATTTTTTGAGGCAATATATATGTTCTCTCTGTAATTGGCGCTGTAAGTTAAAAAGATATCATTTTTTTTGTAATTTTAATAGATTACTTGAAGCGCGACTCTTCTTTTTGATAAGGTAACATAATTTTGTGATGTGTATCACTTGGGTTATAATTTTTCGGAAATAAAGATACTACTGCTTAGATTTTTTCGAGATTTTTCGAGATATAAAGATTATGTCCACCACTTGTTACTTATATTTTTTCGAGGTATAATACTATATTATCTAACTTAACTCAAGTGACATGTATTTCAAAAAAAAGATGTGAAATCTTTAATTTCTTCTTCACAAAATTATATTATCTAACTTAACTTAAGTGACATGTATCTAACCTAAGTGGTAGCTTTATATCTTTTTCACAAAATTATATTACCTAACTTAATTCAAGTGACATGTATTTCAAAAAAAGATGTGAAATTTTTAAATTAAATTGTGCCAATTGTAAAGAGAATATGTATATTGCTTTGAAAGATAATTGTTATGCAACTACTTTAAAGAAATAATACCCAAGTGGTATCTTCGTATTTTTATTCAAGGGTTTTCCTCTTCTAAACCCAAGTGATAATAGCTTCTTAATTCTCTTTAACAAATTTTTAATATTACAAAGAATTATTTTAATTACAAAGAATTGAAGAAGTAACCAGTACAAAATAAAAATATTTAATTAAAACAAAATAAATAAATTTTTCTTGTAAAAAAACTTGGCGCTGTTTTTTTACTCCTGTCGCATTCTTCCCTAAATTGTGTTTATTGTTTTTTATTCAGTCAAAAATCTTAGTACTAATGTTTAAATTTTAATGTCAAAGTCTAGCAGCGCCAAGTTTTTTTACAAAAATTTATGTATTTTGTTTTAATTAAATATTTTTATTTTGTACTGTTACTTCTTTAATTCTTTGTAATTAAAATGATTCTTTGTTATATTAAAAATTTGTTAAAGAGAATTAAGAAGCTAATATCACTTGGGTTTAGAAGAGGAAGACCCTTGAATAGAAATACGAAGATACCACTTGGGTTTTATTTCTTTAAAGTAGTTGCATAACAATTATCTTTCAAAGCAATAGACATATTCTTTTTACAATTGGCACAATTTAATTTAAAGATTTCACATCTTTTTTTGAAATACATGTCACTTGAGTTAAGTTAGGTAATATAATTTTGTGAAAAAGATATAAAGCTACCACTTAGGTTAGATACATGTCACTTGAGTTAAGTTAGGTAATATAATTTTGTGAAGAAGAAATTAAAGATTTCACATCTTTTTTTGAAATACATGTCACTTGAGTTAAGTTAGATAATATAATTTTGTGAAAAAGATATAAAGCTACCACTTAGGTTAGATACATGTCACTTGAGTTAAGTTAGGTAATATAATTTTGTGAAGAAGAAATTAAAGATTTCACATCTTTTTTTGAAATACATGTCACTTGAGTTAAGTTAGATAATATAATTTTGTGAAAAAGATAAAAAGTTACCACTTAGGTTAGATTTTTGAATTTACAAAATACATTGCGTGTAAATACTTGGCACTTTTTTTTACCTTTTTTGAGAAAGGTAATTTTGTACTGATCCAATATATCCTATATAATATACAATAATACAAGTATATTATATACAATAATATATAATATACAATTAGGGCCCAAACGAAAAATCAATTAAAAATAGGTAAATTCTATGTATTTTTGCCCCCCGAATCTAAAACTGTTGATAAAATTTGGAGGTCGCTTGTACTTTTTAAAATATCGTTAAAAAACGTATGTATACTTATAATCCATATCACTTACAATTAGTTTTTATCCAATATATTTTATATAATATATCAAAGTACATGCGTGGGCAGGGGGGCTCTGCCCCCCTGCACCCCCCCTATTGTGTGAATAAACCTAAGAGGTTTACCTACATATATAGGTTAGTTGACGCGCTTTAAACACAGCGTGTCAACTAACTTATATAGGTAAACCTTCTAGGTTTACTTACACAATGGGGGGTGCAGGGGGGGCAAAGCCCCCCCGCTTACGCATGTACTTTGATATATTATATAGGATATATTGGATGAAAGCTAATTGTAAGTGATATGGATTATAAGTATACATACGTTTTTTAACGATATTTTAAAAAATACAAGCGACCTCCAAATTTTATCAACAGTTTTAGATTTGGGGGGCAAAAATACATAGAATTTACCTATTTTTAAATGATTTTTCGTTGGGGCCCTAATTGTAAAACTTTATCGGGAATATGACGATTTGCACCAAGAGGGAAGTCCTCTAAGGGTTGCGGCGCAAAAATCGTAATTATCTCAAAATAATAGCGCATAATTCGGGTAAGTCTCGTGCATGTATAGTAGGATAATCGAATTTTGGCGTTTTTAACGAGTTATAAGAGAATATGACCATTTGCACTAAGAGGGAAGTCCTCTAAGGGTTGCGGCGCAAAAATCGTAATCAAAATAATAGCGCATAATTAGTATAAGATTAGGATAAGTATTATGTATAGTTGAGTAATCGAATTTTAGTATTTTTAACGAGTTACAAGAGAATTTTAGCATTCGCATTAAGAGAAAAGTCCCTTAAGGATTGCGAAGCAAAAATTGTTACCCTGATGTGAGAGCGCATAATTAGCGCATAAATCCTGTGTACTTGTTTTTTAGATTTGCTTACGATTAACATGTAGGGGGGTTCACTGACAGCCTACTTAGCCCCTCTATTTAAAACAATTTCTTTACTAAACGAAAAAAGCGCAAAATTTTTCTTTGACGGATTTGAAGAGCGCATAAATAGCGCATTATTATATAATTTAATTATTCAATTTTGAGAAAGTGGGGGAAGCCAGCTAGGCAGACGTGTTAAAAAATCTACACAAAGTGCCTGCTACTGCTCTGACTTCAACGACTAGGCAGTTTTTTATAAATATTATATATTAATAATAAATAATATTATAAATAAGTATAAATATTAATATAAATAATGTGTTTTTTATTATGTGGACAGATAGCCCCGCATATCGGGTTGTCTACTCTTGACTTGCTCACTTAAAAAATTCGCCTCTTTAAAATGTTAAAAGTTAGCCAAATATCTTTATTAGTTTTTTAGTAAACTTGAAGAAAGCGTAAAGTATGGACACAGCCCCGGTCTCCTCTAAACATTAGCAGAAAACTTAATCTTCTTTTAGCGGAACATTATTTTTTAAAAAAACTTACAGAGCAACAAACTTTTTTCTTTGGCAACTTTTTAGCAACAAATGAGCAACAAATAAAAATATTATTTAGAATTGATTCTGCCTACTTTGTTCCGCTAACTTATAAGACGTTGTTAACTTAGATAATTTTTAGGTAAGATAACAGTTTTTTATTAAAGGGGGGAGGGTCAAGTAAATGACGTATGCGATTTTTTTTGAAGAGAATAATAAATCGATTGTTTTGAAAATTAGTGTTGTTTTTATTTAGTATTTAAACTACACACAGGAATTTTTTTATGTAAAAATAATGAAAATTTATTGAGCAGAGCTAGTTGAAGTTGCCTCCTCATGAAACGCGCCGGGGATCGTAGAGACCGCTAATCATTAGAAATCAAAATTCTGGGAAAATTTAATCAATTTATGAAAATACGCTCAGCATGAATTTATTTAAGCACAAAAAAATTTTTTTAAATAACAATTAGAAAAAAACGATATTTTCTTTTATAAAAAATTGCAAAAAGCAATTGTTTATTGCAAAAATTTTTACAATCTGTTAGGTTCATGCTGAGAAGAAGATGTTAAAGTATGTGTATCTACAAGCACATATTGATTGGTTGAAAATTCACTGAGCTACATTTCCCGGCGCTCAAAATTTTGTGTTTTAAGAAAAACGCGTTTAAAGTTTCAAGTTCTCGGAGCGTGCTCTTTACTTGCGTAACGCTCAGGTACAAAATCGCCTATTTCAAGTTTGAATTTCGCTCTGGAACTGTGGGAACATATTTTAGAGATATTATACTAATGATTTATGCAATAAAAATTTTTTTGATTTTTTTAACTGGTTACATGAGGCTCCCCCTTTAAGATAAAGCTAAAGGCCATTTCACGTAATAATGTTTTAGTTGTAATCATAAGGCTGTAAGAAAACAGACCAATCACAGTCGCATTGTTATTCTCATCGCACTTGCAGAATAATCGAGTGTGATTGGTCTATAATATTTTCTTACGGCCTTACGATTACAACTAAAACTTTGCTACGTGCCTTAAATATACTTTGATATTTTGATACTTTTCTTTCACCTTGATAAGATAAAGATGATTACATGTCTTTATTTGGATAATTATAGATAATTTTATCTAGATACCGGCAAATACTAGGTATATTTTACCTAAGTAACAATATAACACAACAGACTAGGCTGTATCTATAGACGATGAGAACTATCGTTACTTTCTCTAAAAAGAAAAGTAAAATATGATATAATAAAGTGATTTGAAGCTAATGCAAATGCGAGTAATACGGGCCAGAATGTAGATGTGTCGGTGCGTAACAATTTTTTTATTCAAACAATGCGGAATGATTGAATGCGAAAGTATTTTTACGGGCTGATGATGACCAAAATGAACGATCAAAATGTCTGGAGAAAAATTTGTTTGAATAAAAGAATTGTTTACGCAGAGCAACGTTAGCGTGTTTTTTAGCGCGCGTGTCGACTTTATACCCTACGTTTACATCGATACGCTTGCATCGATGTAACTATATTTTACGTTACTCGATAACGAATGTGTGAATGCACCGTTAAATTTAAGCATATCTGGCCGTGATTAATTTATAACTGTATCGCGCCAAGGATCGATTCGATCATATATCACGATTCTAGTTCTTTTTTACCGGAGACGACTCGCGTACACGTCGACTCTATTTTCGGCAAATTACATCATGATATACAGAGTGTCTCAAACAAATGGCTCTAACACAAGAACGCCGTTAGTAATTCTAATTTTTGTGTTAATTTAACACGTAAAATTAAAATATTCTCTCGATATTGTTTCAAGAGTATAAAGCTCGCTTTTTCGAAATTCTACTATTTCCAAGACATATCCTGTAGAAAGGGATATATTACATATTCGGAGTAACTTGCTCGCCCGTGTATAATGTAATATTTACAACGACCCGTTTATATCGATCGTAACTTGCATTTATTCAAACATTTAGTATCCGCTCTCTAAAATACAATCAGTATATTGTCACTGAAAACAGTGATAAGTCAATCACTGAATTATTTACAGTGATATATTTTTAACATATGTTAATCGGTGAATATTTACCGCTTTTTAGTAATAATACACTGATTGTACACTGTAAATAGTATGTTGTACTTGCTCACATTTCACTCACATATCTGACGAAAAGAGAAGAATCTTCGTTTTTTTAATTGATACGTGGCATGGAATGCTTAGAAAACAAAAAAAGAATGTCGTGCAGCAGAAGCAAAGATTCCGATTGATTCGCGATCACGCATAACGTTACATGAACATTTCATAACAAAACTTTTTGAAGAAGCAAGGTGGGAGTATGTCCACTAAAAATCAGTAAATATTCACTGATTGTTGGTGACATATTGTTTTAATTCAATTTGCAACTTTTTACTGATTAACTTTAAGAGAGCACGTCTTTCGATGACATAACCTCGACAAAAAGTATCGACGAGCAAGTGTCATCCTCGCAGAGAGAGACAGGAAGGAACGAATTGTCTGTATTACGCTAATTCCCAGACAGCACACAATATCCTATGAATGTCCATTTTATGTCCGAAATGCCCATGAACGTTATATGAATATATATGAATATATATAGCATATTGGTGTTATTGGGGTTGCGTTATTAAATACACGGTGGTACACTCGTTTGGTCTAATATCTCCATTTTTGGAACGCCAGGCACGAGCGTGATTGGTTCTTATTCTGGATTTCTAAATCAGATATATTACCTGTAACAACCTGCGATAATACTCGGTGTCCCAGAAATGGAATCGGCAAGATCGATGGGTTAAACGCGTATCTAACTACTAACACAATAATATACATAGCTATAGCGGAACATTCATAGATACATATGGTCTATATTATCGGGCCTGAATGCATGAAAGATGAGGAACAAGAGAGGAGTCGAAAAATCCGTCAAAGGTAAAGGATAAGCCGATAGATCTGTTATGCGCGACCTTATATACATACATCTGATCGACCGACCGACCAGGCAACTAACCAACTAACCAACCAACCAACCGACCGACTGGTTGACCAACCAAAAAACTGTAATTTAATATAAAATTATGATAATTACGGGAGCTTTATTAACGTCGACGATCTAATTTTATTAATGCGGCAATTACCGATCTTGGTTACGTTATTTAATAAAAACGTGTGTATGAGCGTTGTTTGTGCTCATACCACTTGCCATTCTACATTTAGTGGAACACGTGAACAGAGGAAATGCATGTATGTACATGAATTATGCATGTAAAAGTAACTAGCCTGAGAACATTTGCTTTCCCTTCCCCGTTTTAGTCACTTCGGATTTTTCCTCATTTATCTACACCACATTTAAATCTGATTCAAATAGCGGACGTTTACCGCCGGGAGCGAGAGGAAGAGAGGAAAGGTGACAGGGGGAGAGAAAGAGGCAGCGGAAGACAGATAAAAAGAGAGAGTCGGCCGATTGTTTCCATCAAAATCCGCGCTCTATGCAGCATTTATACCAGGCGACAGAGTCAACGATGTGACTATAGCTCGCAAAAGAGTTCGATATCCTCGGCATAACGTATCGATTTCCGTGGGATAGGTCACGGCGTTACGACATACATATGACGGAATCGCGGCAGAGACAGTGAGTGGAGAAAAAAAAAACCGATCGATGTACGGGCGATCAGAGGTAACTCGTCATCTGGAGAGCTGCGGCGAGGCGCGAACTTCACTAGTTGAAGTGAAGAGCGAAAAAGGCGCGAGAAAAGTGGAAAAGTGAAAGAGAAATGTGTACACACGTTGTGGATGGCCGCGATCGATCTTAAGTATTAGGAGTAATACTTATCGCGTTCCCGCGAGAGAATGCAATAAATAGTGACGCGGAACGCGGTGGGGCGGCGGCGGTGGAAATACTATACTCGGCGGTATAAGTCGGTTACTCGTGCCGCACACGTACATTTCACGCTGCTGGAAGTATCTTTATGTGAAAAGTTGGCCGACGTAAAGAAATGTGTAGCGCGACTTTAAAACCAGACGCTGCTCGATACACTGTATGTCGATTGACGCGGGTCTTTTGCCAATATTGGAATAAATAGTTAAATAATAATTAGCTGCTGTTATGTTCAACAAGATAAAGCGATATAAATAAATTGTTATTTTTATCGTCGATTAATTATTGTATTTAATTGGGAATTATTCGATGACAACTATATATCGCTGGTAATAATTGTCGTTCGTTATGTAATAAGAGTATTGCTTACATGATCGAATATTATTAAGTAATATTGATGGTCTGTACTGTTACCAGGATTAGTTGCCGCTTGAGTTCAGCAATATGAAGCAAGACGAGCGACGTGGCAATATAGAGGCAAAATGAGCGACAAGGCAACATCCTGCTAACATATACAGCTAAGGTAGGTTAATTAACATTCGTGCGGATATCAAGCGCCTCATAGTCGAGCCTGACTTAACAATATTGCTTATTGATTATACAACGCGTAAAATTATTACAACGCGAAAAACTGCAATTTGCAAACATCTATTCTTTTCAATATGTAATTCAGATATCAATTATAAACATATTTATTTAGTTTAGTCATATTAAATTTAATTTAACATTTAAAGAAAATTGAATAAAAATAATTTCAATTTCTGCGAAATTGATTAACTTTAAAATTTAATCAAACTGAAAGTCTGTAGGATTATACATGGTAGTAGTTATCGCTCAGTATAGTCAGACATTGCGCAATTAAACGCAGGATTGGATAAGAATCTCTCGTCTCTTCCAACGAAAATTTTCGTGTAGAAAGATGTTATTTTATCGACCGAACGTGGCGAGTCATAAAGAACTTGATTTAGCTTGTTCAGGTAATATGCCTGAAGGAAACTTCACCCACTTAAGGGTTCGCGTGCGAGTTATCGGAGAAGCCTAGCGACCAGGCCAAATAATAAATTCTAAATAAAAAACTGTTTTACATCGTTGACGTTACGGCGAACAAGGCATCCAGAACACAATGCCTATTTTTAAAAACAAAGGGAAGGCTGATCGTAATTAGATGCACTATATCATCCACGTTATTATGCATGTTTTTCAAAAATTTATTGGTTGCTCCGTTCTTTTTTTACAACGTTTATATTTTATATTTGCATAATGAACAATATATTTGTATAAAAATTAAAAATCCATTATTTATTCTTCGATAATTTAATTATGTTATTTTATGGAAAATTTTCTCTGGATTTTGCCAAGAATTTCTTAATTTTGATCCAAATATCAATTCTAAATATTTTTGTTGAATTTGTCGCTTAAAAATTATTTGGTTTGATTCTCTGCACACTTTAGGGGGGGGGGGTGAGTTTAAGCACTTTTACCGCGGACTATTCGTTCCGTGGACGCTCAAAAGCTCCCAACAGCGAGGCGAAAGCTGGATCGAAATAAATGGCAGTGTCCGCAATAAAACCAAGTAAATCGTTGGTGCATACCGGTGCCTTTTTCACTACAAGATACGAGGATTCGTTCGTAAATTTTTACTTCCCGCGTTTTCCGATTAAAATTGATTTTTCCAACAAAAAGAACGGCGAAGAGAATACAGTATGTTTTTTTTTCTTTTAAGTTGTATCTTTGGTAAAGATGAAAAAAGATAGATAGAGAAGAGAAACAGATAGATACAGAAAGAGAAGAGTAAGCCTTATCTTTCCTTCAATAATTCAAACATAAATAGAATGATCAAACATGCACTTATAAATATTTAAATAACGTACGTATGTGCATATATATGCGTATCGAGTATACTTCCAAATTATTGTAAGATACTTTTTCGTAATTGTATATGTATTCAGCTAACAATAATGTTATACTGCAGTCTTACTCTAATAGTGCATTCCCTCATATTTTTATATAATAGAAGAATGCTTAATTTTTCGAAAATTTCTCTCATTTTCACATAGAATAAAATGCAGTGAATAGGAAAAAGGGATCTTTGGCAAAAACATAATTATTTCAAACTACGAGATAGTTTGTTTCAGCAAAGCGAAGTAAAAATGCCCGGGGCCAAAATAAATATCTCATTTTGAATTATTAATTCTCTTACCAGGGAAAACTGTTATTCAACCAATGTCACGGCGGTGCAAACTGTATTTTCCTTTAACGCGTTAACATATTGTACAATGCGCACTTTGCTCGATTACAGCTTACCGTTTTAATTCGAATTATCGAGATTAACGGAGAATAACGAGATTTCGAATCGGTTAGTCTCCAGTCGCAGTCCAGCTGCATTGTCCATCCACTGCACATAAATATGGTGCGGTGCAATATCGTGCAATATTATAATCGGTATACAAACAATATCTCATACGACGTATAGTCCCATGTAATGCACCATTCGTTCAACAATCGTGAATAAAATATTCGGTTCTCAAGCTCGCGGTCTGCGACATTATATACCAAGCTGAATAACTTCCACAAAACTTTGCGACAGAACTTTGCCACTTTCTTCCGTGCTCCACCGCACTCTCTCCTATATGTTTGCTTTTGAAGATTAAAAATGCTTCGCTTGTCCGAAGATGCCCTTTGCCTCGAGGACCAGCAGACAACCGAGAAATGTATTCCCGGCGACTCTCGGTCTTCTTTCCCGCTTGCTATCCCCCCCCCCCATTCTTTCGCGACCGCATGTCTACCCTCGTCGGTTCGTAAAAATTTTTCGTGTCCAAAGAAAAAACTCATGAATTATGACAAGTACTACAGTGTTCCCAACACGCTATTAAAATAAAAGGGAAGATCTAGCGATTTTTATTCCATGATTATTTCTTGATTACTACATGAAGCATATCCTTTCCAGCATAACGTTCTGGAACGCAGTCCCAAAGGTAATGAGAAATTTTTTACAATCGCACACGCTTGCGAGAGTTTGATTCTGCCTATATTCGAGATTATTTCGTAATTTGCTAACGTGTTATGGAAATTCGATTCATATCCGTGGCAATAAAGTAACCAGGAAATGTATTTTCACTGCTCCTGGTTCCGACAACATTCAAAGATATTATAACAGCTGAAATAGCTTTTGATTTTATTTCACTTTTCGAGGTGATCGACAAGCAAAGCTTTAGCAATTTGTTACTAGACAGCAGCATCAGCATTTAATGAAAAATTCATCAATAAAGAGAATTTAATAACATTAAAAACTTACACATTTTTAAATACATTACTGTACGTTCAGTAATTTGTTTATTCTATCTCAAATATGTTTACATGTCGCGTACTATTTTTGTAGTAAATGAAAGAAAAAGCATTAAAATTCTATTAAAGCGATTCAACTATCAAAACCATTTATTGCTCTTTCATTCACAACACTTGCTCCAGAGGATGAAATTTTTAATCGTATAAAAATATTCAGTAATACGTGACTATTTTACAATTGTATTGTGGCGAAAAAAATAAATGGCCGTGCAATAAAGTTCGTTGAACATGTTCCCGCCAGCGTTGCGGAAAATCACGTTTGAGACGTGAACTGTGAAATATCCCATAGAGTACCACGCGATTAGCGGCATAAACCGTCCGCACTGTGCAAATGACGGAAATCGAGCACAAATTTACCCCTAATTGATAGTCGTCAAATAGAACTCTGAATCTGATCAATTATACATATATTCTTGTTTATTACTATTTTCCCTATTTTAAATTTATAATTTACATCTTTTGTATTAGTTGATTTATTCGACAATTTAGAACGATTCTGGAGAAACGACACAAACAAATTAATGTTAAATTCTTTAACGTGAATAAATCTTTACAGAATTAATTTCATACACATTGACCAAAGTTAATTCATATAAATTAATTTAAATCGATGGATATAAAATTGTATTTAGCGAGAAAATATATATTATTTAGAAGATTTTATTATATTTATTATATTTAATTTATTAGTTTTTATTTATACTAAAAATTTTTTATATTAAATTTAATATTTTAGAATAAATATATCTAATATTAAATATTTAAAAAAGATTTCCTGTGATGAGAGACAACATAAACTTTAAATTGCCAAAGAATGCGTATTACTCAATAATAATAGGAAATGCTACATAACTTTGAAAATTGCAATCTTGAAAAGGTATATGATTTCTAATAAAAATTACGCTCTAGAAATTGATCGAACCGTCCACAAACAAACTCAGACGATAGTCTTAACATAATTTTTCAAGACTGGATATAGCCAGGTCAGAAGAGGTTAAAACAAAGGCACTAAACGCACGGCACCTCGACTTCTCATTACACCGAGCCCTGTATTCGTCGATGTGTCAGCCGAAGGACGATCCGCGGCAACTCAATTTCGCTCTGACGGACAGACACGCGTCTCGCGAAGTTGAAGACTTAATAAAGGTTTCTCCTCGGCGATAGACGCCTCCGGGTATAATAGGCGAACACCGCGAACACAGTGAACACAGCTAGTAGGGCGGATATATGTGGCATATCATCGGTGCGTGATCTCTCTGAGAAACATTATATCGATTCAAAAAGTATTACACGCACAAAGCGAGACTCTATAGCAGAGTGTTAGGCAAAGAATAACGGGCGTTTCAGAATTCGTGTCAGAAATAATAACAGGAATTTATTAACTTGTTATATCGTATATATTAAATTAATTTTGTATAGGAGAATGAGAAAAAGGAGGAAAAGAGAAAGAGAAAACAATGTTGTCGATCAATTAAATAAATTTTCGAAATTGCCATTTTGACTATTATAAAATGAACACATGGTTAAATTCCATCTCCACATATTTACACATATTAAAAAATCGTGTGTAATAGTAGTACAATAAAATAACATTTTAAAAAATATTGCATTA
Source organism: Temnothorax ravouxi (assembly GCA_030770255.1). Taxonomy (NCBI): domain Eukaryota; kingdom Metazoa; phylum Arthropoda; class Insecta; order Hymenoptera; family Formicidae; genus Temnothorax; species Temnothorax ravouxi. The sequence goes on from JASTWP010001358.1 coordinate 73,622, forward strand.
CGTACATTGCAATATTTTTATTTTTATTAAAACTCCACACATATTCTGTTTTAATATAAAATAACTGCGACGAAACAGCGAGAGGATTAAAAAAAATACATATAGGAAAGGATTACAGCCCGAAACTGAGAAAAGTTCGCATATCTGCATCCGAATTGATTCGCAATCTGTCCAAACGTTCCGCAGGGACAAGCTTCATGAATTTTGATGCGGGAAAGATTTCCGGAAAATCGTCGGGCAGGCCGAATCTCGGCTAAAATCGAGTGGAAATTTACATGAACGAACGATTTACGCAAGTAACGTACACACGCAAGCGGGGATCAATGTAAGGGGACGTCACGAAATTTCCGCAACGCAAAACTTTCGTGGCCTCTTGTGATCCGCGCGTCATCGCGAATCAACTTGTATCACGTGCCGCAATAATTTCTGTAATTACCTACACCACTTTCTTCCCGTCGTCCTTTTTCACACCGCAATTTAAAAGTCGATCCGCGAGGCAACGACAGACGTGATGGACGGGCACGTGTTTTTTCGCCGAGACTGAAAACTTAATAAAGCCTTTCCTATAATGGCAATCAAAAAACTGCGGACGAGGAAAACCATTGTGGAAGAGAGAAGAATAGATGAGCAGGCTATCTAATCTTTCGAGCCGTAAAATAAGTTTGAATAATTATGCGTTCAATGGCAAATAATAAATAAAAATATAAGAATGAAATATATTAGATACCCCATTCTTATTTTAACTTTTCAGCTTATAATAATCAATTTTTTTACATGTACCATTTAGAAAATTCGATAAATGCTACTTATAAACATATAAATATTAAATATACAATTATTATTAATTAAATATATATAACTTATAAATATATAGTTTTTAAAATATGGAATAAAACAATAATTCGCTCATTCACAACACATTCCAATCAATGAGATTCATGCTAATATTAGCCGGGAAATGTAAATATCCTGCGAAAACAATATATCTATATCACAATGTGTTCTTTACGAAGTTCTACGAAAATAGTTACGATGTTTTCGGGATATATAATTTTAATTAATTAGTTTCAGAGAAATATATAGAATTTAGAATGCGAAGAGCTGAGTCCAGCTAATGCAATTTTTTTTCAAATTGTAGAATACGATAGAAATATCGATCCGGCCAAGCTGTACTTTTACGATTGCGTGAAACGTACAAAGGCAGCATGAAGGCGAATGATAAAACGGCACGTTATCCTCGCGGGGGAAGGCGCTGGGCGATACGCGCGTCGCGTGTGCGGCTGATAGAATTAGCGAAGGCGAGTGTTCCATAGCTCGCGCCGCGTCGTAGGCGGATACTTAATGCCGTGCGTTTAAACCCGCCGCGCCGTACGAGAGGGGGTGACTTGACCTACGTGGAATCACCAGCGAAACGAGTTTCAAAGTCTTTACGAGCTTTCGGTGCATCGAACGACGAGCGCGCAGTATGTGAGGCTCGAACGAGTTGTAACGGCCCCATCCAAGATTTCGATATCGTTCGTCAGACAATAACCAGTTTGAGGAAGTCACACGTCACACGTCTGGAAAAAAATATCTTCTTCTTAGGATAAATTAACTTTGGCGAAGTCGCGTTCGTATCAAATATCTAACACTTTTCTTTTTATATATACCGATAAAAAATAAAATAAATAATAGTAATAATTCATCTGTCCTTAAAAAGTATATGTTATTAAAAAATATATATATAGGAGTATAATTACTTTAGCGCTTTTGTCTAGATTACAATTGAAAGTTTAAATGCATAAAAGTTAGCACTTTACTCAGAATATCATGACATCAAAATCGTTATTATCGTGATCGACCTATTTTCTTTGACCTGTTTCGAATTTAGACAGGTCCGGTGGCGTTATGCATTTATAGATTTTTATTGGAAAGCTATTCTATTTTAAAAAAAAAAACGTATTGACGACGATCGTCCTACTAATTAAAATCTAAATATTGTAAGAGCTGATTAATACAGATGACAATTGCATCGCAATTATTGGAGAAAAAAAAGTATAATGTATAGCGCACCGTAAAACAGTTCTCTGGTAATTTTATATCATGAAACAGAGGTCGGTTGATTGAGATTAAATTGTCCGACAAGTACAGTCCAAATATCTTTCAAACTATCGTGTGAGAGAGAGAGAGAGAGAGAGAGAGAGAGGGAGAGAACATGAAATTCCGGTTTAAATAATAAAAATCTCTCGAAAAAATTACACACAATAAACGGCACATTTGCTTCGCAGTTCCGAGATTTCCCAAGGCATTTGCTTTTTCGAGTAAAATCGAGGCGTCATTCGAAACGTTAGTTCGACAACGCGGTAGCATAAATCACGCTGTACTTGGCGCGCGCGATATATATTCCGCGTGCTGTTTTTATAATTGATATTGCGTGATGCGATCTGCTCGAGCATGCACTCAATGTAATGCAAATCTCGTGAAATTTCCATTCCGTAATAATTCGTTCCACACCGCGGAGCAAATGTTTTTAAACCAATGCTCTCGACCTCGCACAGATAATATTCGATGGAATATTAGCGACAAAAGAATGGGGGGAGCATCACTGCGCCTCGTTGCATCTCGTTGCGATTTATCGTTATGCCCTATGTTTCTGATGCGCTTCATATATTATTGCGCTCCACGTACATAATGTATTTTACACCCGCGGACGTTTCTAATAATGGCGTTTCTAATAACAGAGACGACTTGCGCGTCGACGTTCACTTTAACGAAGAATGATCGTATTGACGTGTATATGGAATGTCGCAGAAGGGGGGAGGAGGCATCACTTATTTTCATTTATAAATTTCTTCATATAATAAAAATTGATTTTACTTCAGTAAAAAAAAATAAACCGAGATCTAATGAAATATGTATCTTTAATTCTCGATGTTAATTTCAATCGTTCAATAATATTCTATTTATATTAAATGTTTTCTTGCTTTTTCTGGAGGAGAGAGAGAGAGAGAGAGAGAGAGAGAGAGAGAGAGAGAGAGAGAATCTTAAAGACAGTAATGTTAAAATTGAAGAACTACTTCTCGGTAAATTAAATCTTAAACGTTCTAAAATTCTAAACGCATGAGATGCACAAATTAACAGGCTTTGTTTCTACAAATAAATATAGTCTTGATGAATGACAAAATAATCGTGGTTTTTGTTTGCGAAGGAAGGAGACGGGAACGATAACTTTTCCAGATCATCAAGAGAAATCCTTTCAGTAAGAAAATGCAAGAACGTGCACGGGCAAAAGCGAGGATTTCACTACGGCCGTTCGCGGAAAATAGATCCCGCGTCCTGTATCCTACTTGGGTTTCGACTCTCACCATTACTCTCTCGCTCGCTATTCGCGCTCGGTGACGTGGAAACGCCTCACGAAGAGCTTCCCGTGCGGGACTACGAAATTGCTTTACCGCTCTCGCGCGGGGTCTTTAATTTGGTTTACTATCGGCTCCGGCTCTCTCTCTCTCTTTTCTCTCTCTCACTCTCTGCCGCGCGCGGGGTACAAACTTTACCGTCACCTTTTTTCACCGGAGAACTGTCGTTCAGCGAGGCACGCAAAATTTGCCACAAACAAGCTTCTGTTCTTATTTGATTCTTATTAGATGCGAATTATTCGTGGAGCATTCTATACGGATTTGCGAAAACAATGAAAAATGTTTAAATAAACGCACGATGAGGTGTAATACTGTACTCCTTGTAATTTTTATCTCAATATTCCCGTTAAAATAAACGTAAAGCAAATTTTTTTTTATAAGAAGACTGTTAAGAATAA
>JASTWP010001359.1:0-77129 GCA_030770255.1 Temnothorax ravouxi
TAACTCCCCCCCCCCCTTTCAACGTCGCGTCCTTTTCAGGGATCCTGGTGCGTCTCTCGGTAGCTAACGAGCTCGTTCCCGTGGACCCACTCGTGGACTCGCGCGTTCGCGTCCGTTGGTCCTGCCACTTAATTAAGACTCAATTGCCTAATTAGTCCGCTCGAAGAAGGCGAGCAGCGGCGCGCCGCGCCGCGGGCTGTCCCACGCGATGAAGCAATCAGCTTTCTCCGCGCGCGGCGTAGACGCGATTCGACTCGAATTCGCTCTGCTCCCCGTTCGTCTAGGCTCGCTCGCTCGCTCTCCTGGGGCCCGAAATCGCGCGCGAGGCGGCCGAGAGAACAATGGGAAATAAAGCGCGGGTTTTCCACACGGCGGCCTCCCTATGTGAACTGGAGTAGATGCGGCCGCCGTCTCTTATACTCTGCCTATCGCTGCCGCTCGAACGAATCCCTCGTCGGCTTGCCTCCCCCGACGGTGGCAGCGGCGGCGGCGGCGACAGGAAACGGATCTTCTCCGTGGAAGCGGAGAGACGAGAAAGGGAGAGAGAGAAAGAGGGCTCTCTATATAAGCACCGGTATGCACGCCGAAACGTCACCATATTTCAGCATTCAGTCCAGTGCTCTCTTCTTCAACTTTGCACGGTATTCGAAGCGTCGTATCCCGCACCACCACCACCACCACCCACCCCCGTGAGCTCCGTCGTTCCTCGAGCATGGATTTGATAGTGCGTCAGGTAAATACATCGCGCGAGAAAGGTGCAGACTTGTGATACGATAAAATCGATCGGCTATCAGTTGAGCTCTTATCTTTCTGTCGGGTAAACTTTTGGCTCCGCCGTGTGGTTGTGCTTCCGGAGGTTCCCCCGCGTCCTAAGTGTGATCGCCAAGCGAGAGATGACGATCCGCCGTGAGTCTCTGGCAAGGATTAATATCAATATAATTTCGCTGAGTTCAATTTCGTAAGTACGTGTGAAAAGGAATTTTTGTGTCGAATATCGTATTTTATTTATTCGCGGGTAACTATAAAAATCATTGTTGCATGTATTTGGTATTTAAATAATGAAATTGATCAGCGAAATTATATCAGTATTAATTGTTGGATTGGGTAAACGCATGCGGTTGATTAGGTTGGCGGTTGGCATTGGGTTTTTATATCGGAGCTTGTTTCCGATATAAAGCTTTTAATACTAGAACTATGTACTTAAGTGATATGTAAGTTTCTAATTTATATAAAATTAATTGTTAATTAAGATTAAAGTCTAAATTTGAAAATTAAGAGAGAGAGGAAAGGATGTGTACTGCGTAGGAAAGTCAAGCAAGGTGAATGTCTTATTACTAATTGCGTGAGAAATTAAGTACTACAAAGATTAAGAAAGGATGTAATTGTAACAATACAAACTGAATTCTTTTGAAAACTTATATAATTAATTTCTCACCTATTGTCTGTTATCACTATTTATTGAGTAAATTGTATGTAATACTAGAGTATATACCTTTCGTCCTCTGTTGAAAGTATTCTAAGTTTATAAAATAAGATTTAAAAAGTTGTTTTACAGCGTAGAGTTTATTAGAGTAACGCTGTAAAGAATTTCTTTTTACATTGACTAATACCGATTGTCAAACGCACATTTTTCTGGAGATATGTATCTGATATCTTTTCAGCGTGCGTTTAGCATCGCGTATGTACATTGCATTCTATTGTATTTCTTTGCTTTGCTTCTCTTTTATTGCTTTTCCTTTGTTTCAAATTAAAAATTGAAAGTGGCATTAATATTAATAATAATTATATATATGAATTCAAATATTAATATTTTGTATGCATGTGTAGTTGGGAAACGAGAGAAAGAAAGACAGAAAGAGAGAGAGAAATGTGTAAATTTGTAAAATATTGAATTATGGAAAAATGATATACACATGACATTAATTTAAAGCTTTGAAAATGTTCAGACAAAAATTTAACATTAAGAAAAATTATAATAATGGTGTAAAATATTTATTTTATTAAAGATTGAACAAAAAAAACATATGTGTGAACAAAATAAGTTTAAAAGTATTTTCTTCATTTATTATATCTATCTATGTCTGCAATTTAGTACAAAAAATCGATACAAATTGATGCATACAAAAACAATTTATGTAAAACAACAATTAGATTAATAATACGAAAAATAAAGAAGCGTTAAAACGAGAATATCTTGAAGAAAAAAATGCAGATTGATATCTTTCATATATTATACTTCTCAACAAATAGTAGTAGTGATGTACTCACTAACACTGTTATTATTAGGACAATACTTTCATTTGCATACTCGTACACATACGTTGCATATACATAAAGTACATTGAGATGCATTGTGATTAATACGTTATAATTATGCTAACGCACACAATCATTATACACTAATATATTTACTAAAGCAGAGATATTTAGTTATAGTTAATTGATTGATATAGGATAAAAACCGTTGATTCAAATTTTTATTAATAAATTTTTTTGAAAGGTGTTGGTTTGTAGAATTTTAACTATACTATAAAAATTTTTACATCTCATGGATATATCAAATTCCGTGTATTACATTTAATTGATTATATGTGTATTACGTATACAAAATATATATATTTTTTGTAATTTTCTTCACAATAATTAACGCTATGCAACAATTTTTTTTAAATATCTAAAATATAAAATATTTATAATCATTAAGCGATTATTTTAAATTTAAAAAAATATATATATTATTAAAAAATACATATAATACAATGCATAAACGGAATAATTGCCGCACCTTTATAAGTGTCGGCTTAATCAACCGTTGCAACATTCGACAAAACTAATTTATGCCCACGCGAGATTTTATCTTCATTTATACTCAGACATTAGTGTACTACAGCAGCTACTTAATTATCTGAAAAATCATGCGTATGAAAGACATTTTCCCGCGGAAAAGTCACGGATTACGTGCCTAAGAGCTCGCTGATTCCTTTACCGTTATGTTTAGTCTTGCGTCAGTTTTTAAAGTGCCGGTGATGTAATATCGTGCACCTTCTCACGATACGGCAGAAACGAGAGAAGAAAAGATATAGAGGCACATGAGTCTAATTTCCCGCCTACGCAACGAGTGCGCGTTTGTTGATCATCTGACGTTCTCATCTGACGTATGGAAAGCATCCCTGGGAAGTCATCGGAAATATTTTAGGAACTAATTAGCGTTTCGCTGACAGCCCTGTTTAAATCCCCCTCTTTGTTCGAACCCGCGTATTACCTCGCACTTATGTTTAACATAGCATGTGAGAACATTATACGTGTTAATATCTACGTGTAGATGCCTGCACCTGCATGCATTGCGAAGATAAATTTCTTTCGTTCCCACGATTACTTTAATTCAGATCATTTACATTACTTAATATTCAAAAACAATAAACGCTATAAACAATCTAATAAAAAAATTAATATATATAGAAACCTGTAAATTTTGAGATTTTCAAAAAAATTTGTTTTTTTGGAAACTTATTACTTTTATAATACGCAAAGAAACTTGCTACACAAGTGACAGTCCTAACTACTTTGTGCCGATATATATGATGTTAAATAGAAATAACCGATAGATGTTGATTTTTTTTTTAAATATTTATCACTCTAGACAGAATTGAACATTTAACAAATAGAATTATTCTCCTCGAACAGATTCAAATATTTATCTCTCATTAGTAAAATTAAATACTTATAAAATATATTCTTATATTCACATCATTTATGTTCATGCGCCTTTATTAATCTAGTAATTATTTTTATATACACAGGTGCTGTTCGCCCTAATGGCGAGCATCGGCATCGTGCTCTGCGAACCACCCCTCAGCAATCAGTACGGCGTCCCCGGAAATTACGCAGGTGGAGGTCATCATGGGGCACAAGGTGGTGGGAACGGATTTGGGGGCCATTATGGTGGGCACGATAATCAAGATTATACAGATAATGAGGTATTTGTAATACGTATCTGTGTCTAAGCAAACTCCAATGAAATTGCACACACGAAGACAATGTATCCTATGTCTCAATATGTTTCCATCATAACTTTGTTGTTTTTTATACACTTGCTAGCTTCTTCTCTCGAAATAAGAATTAATATTTTCTTGACAATAATTATAACCTTGTGTGCTTATTAACAATTTCTTTCTTTTAAACATCCGATATGAAATAGTTGTAATTATTAAGCGATTCTCTTGAAGTGATTTCAAATAAAATGAGTAATGCTGCAAAGTTCAATTATTTGGCAACAATGCAATATAAACGTACTCTAGTAAAATGTAAAGAAAAAAAGTAGAACTAGTTTATAGAACTTTTACAGGGACGAGATATTGTAAATTGCTCGATTAAAAATTTATGCAATACGATCTGACACAACGTGGGATCGAATCTCGGCCTATCATCTTTGATCTTCATTCGATGATTACTTCAATAGCTGGTGCAACACGTTTTGCGAAATCAGGCAGCAAATTGTGTGAGCATAATTAAGCCAGACGCTTGTTAAGTAATTAAGCGATGCATTCTTTTATTGAAAAATTTATTTATTTATAAAATAATGCAAAATAATTAGTAGATATCAATTAGCGTGACGAGAGAAACATTTTTACTATCTACTTTTTATAATCGTCGACGACTTTTTGCGATTTCGATTTGCGAGTTCAAGATGACTCATGATAGGTCTCGATATTTCGCCGATAATTTTGAGAATTGCATAATCCGAAACATAAAGGGAAAAAGCCTATTACGTCATCAAGACAGACGCTCTTTTGTTCGGAGAATTCAGTGTTGCTTTCTAAATCTGGGTCCTTGCTCCTAATGTATGTATACAATACGTATCGTCAATTATTCTGACAGCTCTTGCGAAAACGCGTGGCACTCCCGCGGTCAAAGTTGAACATTTCAGATCTAGATTCGGTCATGTCTTGAAAATAACATTGAACTCTTTGAATAAAGAATGGCCTGACCTCATTACGTAAACCTCGTCCGAGGGAGCGCGCTCTGCGCTTGAACTAACTCTATTTTCTGAATGACCTCGCACGATTTTTTATAGGCGATGAGTAGGACGATGGATCCCGAGAGATACTTAACGTTATATCATGATCGAGAGATGCCTCTTTTATCTTTTATAATCTCTCACGATTTGCGGCTGATATCATTATAAGATATCTATACCCATGGCGCACTTATTTCAAATAGTTAAGAATTCCCTTGTTTTAAAATATCTTAATGATTAAAAATTAAAACTTTTATTTTTACAAATTCTTTCAATTTTTCATTTCACATATATAAATTAAAGTGATTTAATTATTGAAACAAACTCATCAATTATATTTAAAAAAGTATAATTACAATGGAACGCAATTAAAAAATTAAATTTCTTGCCGTTCTCATATCTTAATTAAAAGAAAGAATCATCATACCTCTCTCTCTTCCTCGTAAAAGCAAAACATTGCTTTGCACAATATATCTCGCAATCAATTGGGTTAAAAATCTTATGATCGAAAGACGTTTATACGCGTTCTTCTATTAGCTTGCTACCCATACTCGCACATTTTGTTTGAACGCGATTACGTTAATCGAGGATCGACGCATCGCGTTCAAGTGTCTCGCGATGCTACAAATTCGAGTCCGAGAGCGACAGTGTGGCGCAAACCGGGGATGATGTAACAATATTAATAGGGTGAACCGCGACCGCGGGCATAATTCACGGTAAATCGTTATTGCTGGTTAGCTAATCGTCCCAGGGATCTGAGCGCGCTCGCGAGAGATGCGCGTTCTCGCATCTCGCGCGGATCTGCCCGTCGGCGTCGGCGAGCGAGCCCCACTGCTGGTGATAGTAGCGCGGTGATGGTTGTGTGTGCCATGAGCCAGATTAAATCGCGCGGCGCGGCGCGGCGCGACGGCTTCTCTTCAGCATCGTCGTCGTCGTCCGCTCTACTTTGCCGAGACGAAGGAAGGAAAGCTTGTCGTCCCGACTAGGGTGGTTGCGTCATTGCCGCATTAATAATGTGCATCCATTCGTGTTATTTTTTCACTTATCACCTTTTCTCATTTATCTCATTTATCACTTTTATACATCTTGCGTTCTTTATTCTTCCCCTACCTCTCACTCTCACTCTTTCTCTCTATGTCTCTCTATGTTTCCTCTACCATCTTCTGCGAAGAAATAAGAGAAAGAAAAGGGATCCGCGATTATTTGTATTTTGCTTCAGCCCAAGGCCTACGAGTTCGGCTATTCCGTGAAGGATCAGGCTACCGGAAATGATTTCGGTAGGCAAGAGACGAGCGACGGCGAGACCGTGCGCGGCGAGTACAGAGTGCAGCTTCCGGACGGTAGAACGCAGATTGTCACTTACACCGCCGACTGGAGGACCGGTTTTCACGCCGATGTTAGGTACGAGGGTACCGCGACTTATCCGGACCAGTACAACACCGGATATAACGCTGGTCAAGGTTTCGGCTACCAGGGAAATCAAATCGGCGGCGGAGGCGGATTTACCGGAGGTGCGTGTATAGAACAGAACGTTTAACATTTTAGATCGTAGCTCCTTCAAGCGTGCTACATCATACGTAATCTAAATGATATTTATAAAGTACTTTTAGACGACAAATAATATTCAACAGAAGATAAATTTCTTTCGCCAGTATATAGAATAACAATTAAAGTAAATTAAATCGACCTGACTGGCAATATATATATCCGTCTTTCCGATATGAACATTGAAAAACTGTGAGCCAACTTGCTTTGTCGGATTCACACAGCACTTTTTTCAGATCAATATCGAGACATTATTAATTTCGACCATGGGTTTTGGTCCGTTGATGTAATTTCTAAATTAAATAGTTTTTAAATTTTATTGCGAAAAATATTACCCCACCCAGAGTTTGAACCTGGAACCTCCCGTATACCGTGCGGATGTCGTGCCAATTCGACCACCACGTACCGGGGCTGTAGTAATATTTATAATAAAATTTAAAAACTATTTAATTTAGAAATTACATCAACGGACCAAAACCCATGGTCGAAATTAATAATGTCTCGATATTGATCTGAAAAAAGTGCTGTGTAAATCCGACAAAGCAAGTTGGCTCACAGTTTTTCAATGTTCATATCGGAAAGACGTTATATATATTGCCAGTCAGGTCGATTTAATTTACTTTAAATAATATTCACCAAACTGTATGAAAAAATATCTATAATCAATATAAATCAAAAAATTAATTTTATTAGCAATAAAAGGGATTTCTAATTTTAGCAATTCAGACGACTTGCTTGCACTTTTGTATAGAATGCATTTCTTTTCGCATAAATTAATTTTGATTCAAAATAATAATAATAATAATAATAATTTTAATTTTAATTATATCTATTTTTTTCCGTCACTACGAATAAAAATATTAAGAGAGAATTATCGAAAAGCGATTTTCTTTACGAGATATTGCACGTGGAAATATACCGAAACAAAATTATTTGAATATGTTAATATCTCGTTTTTTCAAACATTCTGAATAATGTTTATTATTGTTAGAGCTATCTCGTACACACAGTTACATTATCTCTCGATGTTTTATATCAACAGGTAATCAGGGCGGTTACAACTACCCACAGAGCGGTGGACACTACAACAACGCCAACAACTACCAGTTTGGCTCTAACTCCTTAGACAGCAGTTATAACAATTTCGGTGGGAGAAATTATCCGGGAGCACCGTCACCCACATACGGTCCTGCTTTCCATTAAAACATATAAGAAAGTATTATATATAGAATATACCGATCCCCCGCTTGTGAGCGCAGTCTTTTTTCCAATAAAGACATTTTTTCATAAAAATTTCTTATTTGTATAACACCGTCGAACCTTATATAGCTTAACACAGCGAAGAGAGAGAAGAATTGCGTTTTATATTCGGGCTTTCTGTTATTATTACCAATCGCACATATCTTTGACAATTTCGTCATTCTCTTACGTGAAAAGTCATGGCGGCAAGCACATATACGTGATCAAAATATTGCGACATCAACTAATGTGTGACAGGCATCACACTTCCGTTATAATTATACAGTTGATGCGGGAGCATCTTGATTATTCAACCCTACTGCATTCACCCTGTGTTTATTTCGCATCTCGTAGGTAATCTCGGAGAAAATAGAGACGAACGCCCCATATTCGTCTTGTGTTTCTCATATAGAAGAGATGAGATAAAACTCTTTCCCGTGATTCACAGTTATACTCTCGAGGCTTATATGTTAGCTGCATTTCTCTCTCAAGCAAATTGTGTTGTTTGTACAAGAAGTTCATACAATATTCTTTAGCTGCATTTAAGAAAATATACTCTCCAAGGATATAAAATAACGATGTTTTTATTATTTGCCAAATTTATATGTTAACAAAATTATCTTAAATTCCAACTATGGTTTATAATTCCTTTGGTTAAAAAGTGCTTCGTAGTATATAACGGGTAATTATTTGCGAAAGAAAAAAAGTATAAGCTGTGGCTTTTTTCTTATTATGTCAAGTTCAGCGCCTGCAGGAATACTCGTAAGTACGTCGTCAAGAGATGCTGCTGTTTTGTATTATGTCATCAGGAAGTTTGCACGTCCATGGAGATAAACTTTCTCCAATGTGTAACATCTAAATTGCATACTGCAAATTTCATTAAATCGCAAATACACATTACAAATTATAAAAATATCTGTGCCATTATTCTATATGATCATATCATGTTAATAACATAGTAGAAATATAAGATAATTTCGCAAAATCAGTTCATTTAATCTGCAGCATATGAGATTACTTTAAGTAAAGGTTTGGAACATTAATTTAGTATTCATATTAATCGCAATAATATATCTAATCTTTAAGCTATCCCTGCAGCTATTTCTTCATTGCTGCAAATAATACATGTGTGTAATATAAACATCGTAATTATATTAAAATAAAATTATGTCCAAATAAAAAATTTATAATATATAATAAAAATTAAATTAAAACAATTTTACAAAATAAGATATAGATATGTAAGATTATAAAACATCTATGAATAAAAATTAAAATTTAAAAAATCCTCTATAAATTAATATTAAATATTAATAAAATAAAAGTTCTCTTGATATTAATATTAATAATATTTCTAATAAAATAATAAAAAACAGATACAAAAAAACTAAAATTTTGCCGTCTAAAAATTCCTTAAAATGTTTTCTGTAAGAATAGATATATCCATTTTTACAGCATTCTGTGGATTCGTCATGTTCTGAAATGTGACGATGTCATTCGAACATAAGGAAGGCGAAAATAATCGCGGGCACGCGGATGTCCTTATTCGGGCTATTACAAATTTGAGACGCACGCGAATGTCCATAGATCCGGCCTATCACAAAGGCGAACCGAATAGAGGCGAAATATCTAGGACAATCGCGTACGCGTGAAAACAAGTTCGCAAAGATTTACGTCGGATTTACGAGTTCGGCCGCGAACGAACAAGCCGCGGGTATTCCGACCGTGTTTACTAGTCTTCTCTGGAGAAAGTCACCGGGTGCATTTTTGCCTAAGTGCGACTCGCGTGAATCCTCAGACCGATTAAGAAACGCTTCGTTAGGGGATTCCTGTTTGATTTCATCTTTAATGCCCGCGATTGCTCCAATAACATATTTCTCAGCTCAGAATTTCTTCCCTTCTAATTGACTCCTATGTCGAGAGTCGTACGTATAATGAAGGAAGCGGTCCATTAACTCTATACGTACTTCTGAATCTTTATACAATCGAATAAAAGCATACAAAAACTTGCAATATCGTAATGTAATTTATTTAAGTTTACTAAAATCGCGACGTATACATCAATGTTTATTTTTATATTGTTTAAGATATTTTTTACATTGTCTGCAATAATACTAATTTAAAACTACATTTAAATTACAAATTGTAATATGTTTTATTAGTTTTAAGTTTTTATATCTCATCTTGATATTAAGTTCATTTTGTACGTGTGCGCGCGCGCGCGTGTGTGTGTGTGTGTGTGTGTGTGTGTGTGTGTGTGTGTGTGTGTGTGTGTGTGTGGTAAGATAGTAAACTCGTGTTTAATAGTTTCTTATTTTTGCTCTAATTTCTTTTTGCTGCGTGTAGATTTGAATACTTTCTCATGTACTTTTTAAATCATTTTTGTAAAAAACTCAGAGAATCTCATTCAAAAAAAATTATGGTTATGTTTTAAAACTCTTGGTAAGAAAAAAATCGTATCAATATCAAATAATTTCTCGACGACCCTGAAATGCCTCATTCGAGCACAGAAATGAATGTAAGCCTATAATGGACCCGAAAATAGACATCGAGTTGAACTATTACTGATGTGTCATATTGCGGACACCTTTACACGCGGCATCCAAACACCGATCCCCACCCTGACTTACTTCACATACGTGGAATCCTGCTTCTTGAGAGGTGACGTATCTAAGCCACATCAGATCTTGATGTAGCTCGGCCACAGGCTGAAGAAAAGAAGGCCTGGCAAAAGAATAACCACGCACACACGTGTACAACGCGCGCGTGTAGCACATGCGACGAGCCTTCCGCATCGCGTGGAGAGTATTGCGTAATGCCCGTTTATCCCCGATTACAGGGCAAACCGCGCGCATCCGCGAGCCTTCACTCAGCGATGAGTTACGTGGCCACCTATCTGCGCCTCTACCTGCCGATGCCGCGGCGCGCTCGATGCCGATCCATAATTAGTAACAATTATATGCCGAGATCAATTAAGCACCCTCGATCGCCGCGTATTGACAAATCGCGCGTTGCCGCGCGATCGCGCGCGTTTATCCAGCGTAAAGTCAAATCCGTCGATTAAAATCAATTCTATGCAGTCCATAAATCAAATCCAAATATCTAGATTTAACACAAATCGCAGATACAATACATGTATACGAAAGAAAATTCTCCAATTTCTCTATTCCACTAATCTTTGTTTACGTCTTTATTATTTATGCAATTTTTGTATTTTAACAACAATGGAAAAACGGTAGAAATAATAATAAATCACGTTTGGGTAACATTTGCGTTCTTTACGAAGCCGATGCTACGTCTTACAATTAGATCTTAGGCGGTATGAGATATAACGAGATTGAACTCTCTTACTTCAACATTCGTGTGCGTGAAGTCGTTAACGAAGCAATGCGCACAAATAGGCTGAGGTGATCGTGATAAATGGAAAGATGGCCCACGCAGATGCCGGAATCCGACAGTGTTTGTGAAACATCTGATTAATGTGGTGATCGATGTGTCTGGATTAACCTTACGGCACGTACCGAATTTTCAGTTTTCATTACTCAAATTGTCCGAGAAAGAAAAAACGACGGCTATATCTTACGACCTACAGCAAAGATCTTAATCAATAATTTAAAAAAAAAACGGATCGTAATCAAGAGTCTTAAAAGACGAACTTCTGTAAAAGTTTCTGAAAGAAAGTAATTTCCAGAAGTTACGTAATCGTACAGATTTGGCATAGTTACAAATTCAGTTCATGTTAAAGTAGCGTGCTGCATCGTGTCGTATTGTAATGCCCTTATTCTCGTATAATATATGTCTTACGTAACGCATAAAATCGCCCAAAATTGTTAAAACGTGCAGCGAAAGGTCATTACGTATCCTTTCGGAATACTCGGTACCACACCGACGAAATTCGCAATTTCGACGAAATTACTGCCGGCCGCATGCATATCTGATTTGTAGTAATATCCCGAAACAACCTACCATAAAGGTGCCACCATTACATTGTAATTACGAGGTCATCGAAAAAGGTACTTGAAGTTCGCGGTGCGCAGTTATAAGCTGTCGGTGATCAGTTCACCAATCACTCACAGCTCATGCAAGTAGGTAAAAATTGATATGCTTAAAAAATTACTTAAAAAAAAAATCAAAAAATTATTTTTAAAAATTTATTTTAGAATATAAAATATGGTCATATGAATTTAATATTTTCTAATGCGAGAAATAACTTGCGATATATCAGCATATCATGTCTGTCGCTTTCTGTTAAAAAGATTATATATAGATGAGATTTATATTATAGATCAACGATATTACATCAGAAACAAAGAAGTCGCTATATTTTTGTGACATTACAGATTTAATTACATTACCATACAATGACATTTAGATAATGTTATCCTTCACTAATTTGTATATCGATATTGTAATAGTAATTTACTTAATTTTATAAGACGCGTAGCGAATTTGGCATCGAGCCGTGTAGGGCAAGGCATTGGCAATCGGAAATTGCAATATTTCATTTTTAACACATTCGACAAGCATGTCGATCGAATGTCGTATTAATAAGAAATTCAAATGTGGAGTACACAGATATTTTCACAATCGCTAATGTGCGATATGGGGTAACAGATTTAAAATAACAACTACCGCAACGTGCGTATTAGTCAAACGGTACGGGTGTTATTTTAAATTGTACTTACCGCAAGATCTTTTTAAGTATATACACAGCA
Organism: Temnothorax ravouxi; assembly: GCA_030770255.1. Lineage (NCBI taxonomy): Eukaryota > Metazoa > Arthropoda > Insecta > Hymenoptera > Formicidae > Temnothorax > Temnothorax ravouxi. Next base: position 12,517 of record JASTWP010001359.1, read on the forward strand.
CAGTAATAATGACAGTAATAATATTCGTTAATCATCATCCGTTAAATTCTGTATTACGTGTGCGGCACTAAGGATAGCGTGCTTATTGAATTCATGAATTCGCGAGCACCGTATCATTAAAAGAAAAGTGTCTTATCCCTTCCGTGCTACAATGTGTTCTGCTTCCATAATGATATTGTTCGAATGAAAAGGAAATTAACCGTTAGCGCTTACCATGCAGAAAAACGAAAGCGATGATCATAATTGATACGGACCCTTAATCAATAAGTTTCGCAAGATAAATGTATTACAGATAATATTGTTTCTGGTACCTACTAAAGATTTCAAATTGTCAAAATACATATATTTTATTAATACTTTGATTAATTTAAAAAGCTCCTGTTTTACTGCTGTATCAAAATATTGAAAACAAAAGAAATTACGTAAGTTTTTTTTGCGTTATAGACCGAACTAGAGTTCCTATAATAAGAGTTAAGCCAATGTGGTGACGATTTTTGATTGGTCCCGTCATATGTTTCAGCCAAGTTAGTAAGAGTGAGACAAACTGTAAGTGGGAGTGAGACAAAGCATAACATTTGGCTGTACATGGCGGCGGTTTGTCCCAGTTTGTCCTAACTCTTATTATAGGAACTCTAGACCGAACCAGCGGCTGCACGTAATCGGAAATATTGTTGCATCTAGAGATGCTATGCGGAATTGACGGTATTATGATGAACCGATGCTACACGGGTCCGAAGATGTTATGTTGCCGAGTATAAATATATATCTCACGTTAGAGAAGAGCAAAGACATCGGGAGCAATTAATCACAAAGGGGTAAATGCAACGCTCTCGATCGATGTGTTACGCGCGAAATATTGTACAAATCATGGTGTATGTACGATCGATTTATGAAAAAATTGATATAGAAAGTAAATGAGGACGATCTTAAAAATATAATAAAATAGACTTTAATAATAAATGACGGCTTTTATCTCAATTAAAAATAGAAGTTATCTCGCTGTATGAAAGAGAATAACCGGAAAACAGCTAAAACATCCCTTTCTAGCAGTCATTGTAAATCCAAACGTGTAAACTATACATCCATCACGTAATTGCTACTGTTCTAATCACATCATCGTGAAAAACGATGTTATTTTAATAACGCTCCCTGCAGTTAATACCAGATTGTTTATATTAACTGTTTACCGCGCACGTATTTACCGCGAGCGCACGCCTGAGAAGATCTCGCATGCATGTATATACAATCGACGAGCGGTGTGTTTCGCGTTCGGTAAGTAGATGCGCTCGCGCTATGATGTATCTCGGAGCATTCTCGTAACAGCGTGGCCAATCGCATACCGGGGCACGTATAAGGAACCCGGCATCGAAAAAGGGATCAGGCAGCCGCTTCGCGCGTGATACATCAATTTATCTGCCGGCAGCTAAAAGAGTGTCTGCACACGCAACCACACAGGCAGGGTATCTTTGTCCCCCCCCTTCCCCACCCCCTCAACCTGCCCCCTGTAAAAATTGGGCAAATTTTTATGGTGCGCGCCAACCTGGAGAATCGTGCATCTCGTAGCAGAGCACTACGGCCGATTTCGCAGATGCGATAGAGTTGCACCACTTCGAGTATAACATTGACAACACACACACACACACACACACAGCGGCGATACAACTCTGCCTAACAACAAATAAAGCGCTTCGAATGAGATAGGTCATTGTAGATCCTGAACGGGCCTGGACCAAGGCTCACAAAAGAACTGACTGAATCAATACACTTTGCCAAGAAGTGTTTCGTATATATATATATATATATATATATATATATATATATAGCTATCTCTATAAGAACTGTCCGCGTACAGCGCTTACCTAACGTCTAATGTTGAAACGACATTGAATGATACTAATGATATGGATTGAATGATATTGAATAATGTTGCCAATGTTATTTTCCATACAGTAACGAATATCGAAACATTGTTCGCGTGTAAAGTGTCGACGAAATAATTCGGTAAGAATCAAATAGTACCTACTCGTGTGGCTCGTTTTCTCATGTAATTCTTATTACATTTGCAATAAGAACATTTACATCATAGTCATATTTCTTGGAGCGCGCGCCCAGGTATTCTTCACTACGATATGTTTCCATTTGTCTTCTCTGAAAACTCAAACAAATTAATAAGGATTTATGTGAGTTTATGCGCATCAAGTATATTGCACAATATTCTTTTACAATCTACTTTTTACATTTTACAGATATTTCCTTATAATTTAAGTTTACATCATTTCTAGCTCTTTTACCCTGTCATTCTCAAATTGTTTAACAAGTATAAAAAATGTTCACTCGTATTTTTGTACAGATTATATGTCAAATAAGTGATTCATAAAAACATTTTGACATTTTGAAAAGGATTTTAAGGATTTTCTACATATTCACTGCTATTTTCTTTACTATTTTTCTACGTTTTTATTGCAATTGTATATTATAATTTAAACCACACCAAACCATAACTGCAACAAATGTAACAAATGATGATACTCTACGTTATCTCGAGAATTTTATATATAAATTAAAAAATATATATATATACGTGCTGTTATATATAAGCTATTTTATATATTTATATACATTTATAAAGTCTTTGCAGTCATCTATGTATATAAAACTATAAGGAATTAATATGCGAGGATTGTTTAAAAAAATTTCTTAAGCGATACATAGATGCCATGATTTTTCATGTAATTTTGAATTTAGTAGATAGTTTCATCCTTTGTAAGATTGACATAAAAATTTCAAGTCGATCTATTAAGTAGTTAGTGTTTGACAACGTTTAAAAGTTGTGTTTTATAGAAAAATAAAAAGGACTAAAATTCGAACAGTAATCAGATTCTTTTCATGAATTAACTTTTGAATTTCTGTTACATCCGTCTTATTCATCAGATTTGGCTCCGTGTGACTTCCATCTGTTTCCAATTATTCCATAATTACATTAGAAAAACGTTGGATCAAGTGCATTGAGTGCAAAGGGGATTATACTGAAAATTAAGTGCATTTTGAACTCAAAAATTTGATGTTTTTATTGTCACTTAAGGAACTTTTCGAACAACCCTCATAAATAAAAATATAAAAATATAAACAATATTTTATTTTGTAATTCATAATACGTAGACACATGGCTACAGTGAGAACGAAAGGGTTAACTACTACAAATGACGTGATAATCAGCACAAATATTAATTTAAAAAAAATCTCATTAGTCGACCTGTCATCGGTTTCACTAAACGGGTACAAAAAGATGGAATTTTCGTAGGCGATCGATACATTGCGTGCCCCATCGATCAACTCGAAAATATATTATCATCAGGGATATCGTAAAATTAAATAGCGAAAATCGCCGTATTGAGACGTCACTCGCGCGCACTCGCGGCACGGGTGACGTCGGATTACCCGTAAATTTGTTAAACGTTTGCATAAGTCGTCGCCACCGAGATTTATGCGAGCCTCCTCTATATCTTCCACGGATCGAGCAAGCGCCTCTCGCGATCTAAACGGCGCGGCGCGCGACGGCATACCGAATAAAATTGGATTTATATCCCACTCATCCTCTACGTCGCGTCTCTCTACCAACCGCTTTGGTCCGATTACCGACAGGCGTATTTCTTCACATCCACCTTTCATTCGTATAACTACAAACTCGGTAATTGGTTCGATACACTTCGGGGTCCAAAGGATGAGATCAGCGTTGCCCCCCCGCGCGCACACGCGAGGCGCCTTTTTTTTCATCCGATCAGACGGTTCGAAAGTGCGGCGTCGTATTTCGAAGGCCGTCTTCGGGATCGAATCGGCCGTAGGGGGGTAAAAGGGGGCACCCCAGGTAGGATCTAGCGCTTCCCGCGCGGACGGGACGCGGGAAAATGTGTCGAGGATCGCGGGGGGAGCCCGCCGGTGCGCGGCGGCAGATGCACCAGCGAATTTTCCTAAGAGCTACCTCCGCGGCCGGCGCGGCGCAACCGTGTGCAATCGCATTCTTGTGATGCTCGCGCGTGCAACGCGTCTTGGACGCGTTCTGCGCCGCCACGTGCCTGGGATTCTTTTTATTACACGAGGAGTATAACGATGTCGAAAATATACGTCCGCGCGCCGCGACGGAGGCTGATTGCCCAATCCGTCCGACGATGATCGCGATAGTTAGGAGCTCACACTCTCGTTATACGGAAATGCCTTCCTTTTTCCTTCTTTTCTTATAGCCTATCACTGTCCGACAAGATTTAATTGTCCTTTCGATTTTATCCACGTATATAATATATGTTTGAAAGTCCGCAGGAATGCGGACGCATAACTTTTTTTTTAGCGGATATATCCCTGTGATGCATTTCGCATGGAGATTGGAGATTATGCCTGGCGAAACACCGTGTCATCGATAAATTACTGTGGAAATTCCAAGTGTTCAATTTTAAGCTCTAATTTTGCGTGGAATAGATATAGTTATTGGCTTAAAGATACGCGTTCTTAATTCTTTTGCCTTCTTTTACGAACACTAATGTTACGCTTTGATTCCCTATGCATAATACCCATGCAAATTTCTTATTCTATATACATATAAGAAAATGCTCGAGTGATCATAATTGCAAATTTAAAATATGTCACACCTTTCACTATCCTATCACTTTTTTCACGCCCAACTGTTGATTCTAATCGATTTATATACAACGTACGTTCAATATCAAAATAATATAATATCCTCAAATAAGTATATATATGTACTTATAATGTAATAAAAAATTTAATCTAATATTCTAAAGATTTGTATTAGTGTGATTAAATTGATTATCAATTTAATTATGTGATGATACTGTTCTAGTTTTAGAAGCCTACGTTTTTTTCTTTCAAGTGATAGCGTGTGGTTTGCTAGGGCGACGAATTGTATAAAATTCGCGAATAATATTATTAGCCCAAGATCCTGACCGTAAATGTGGTTTTCTCTAAATTGATTGTATCGTTTTGGTCCTGTTTCACTTATTATTATTAATAAAAAATTTAATTGTATATAATATAAACTGTGCTAATAATTAGGGTTTTCTCATCCAAACGTCAAACATATGAATACGCATGCATTTTAGCTTTTTTAATCGCAGGAAATTAATTCGACCAATCAAACTCATCCAAACAGTAATCTTCCAGCTGTTCTAAGCGGCGTATTTCGTTAATTAGCTTGATATTCATTTCGCGCTAAGCCGGTGTGATTCGGATTTTTTTCGACACCGTAGCTCTACGTGTCGGAAATCGATTTCCATATACGCGGCGCGGGCGCTCCCGGACGCAAAGGTATGCTCCACCGTGCGAGATGACCCGATCGAGAAACCGAAAGTCACGTGCGTAGCCCCAATTAAAATTTTAAAGCCATTTCAGTCATCAACGGGCTATCTCTTCCCATAATGCATCACACGGAGTGAAGGGAAGATGCGCACCTCTCCGCCTCCCACACCCTCCCACAGTGCGGCCGGTCATTCTAATACGTCGGTTAATACATGGATATGCAGTACGAAGGATAAACTGTAACAAAGGGTCTGCGCGGTATATAAACTCCCCGATGGATCATCTTCTCAGTTCGCTTCGTGTCTTCGGTCCTACAGCAATATGAATTGCCACCAGGTAGGCGCACCAGCAGATAGTACCGCGAGCGGATCGCTTTAACCCTTTCCGCTACAAAATGCAATAGTCCGCCGACGAGTTTTATAATAATTCACTTAGTAATTTAGTAATTCTAAATATTGCTAACGATCAATTTTAGTGTAGAAGTTTACTTATTAAAAATTTTGTTCCCCATTACATCAATTTTTATCATTTGTTACTCTTAAATTATTTTATTAATTATTTTTATAATTGTCTCTTTTTTTATATAAAAGTTTAAAAAAATATTAGAAAAAAAATATTTCTCCTTTACCACATTATTTTGGTTGGAAAGGATTAAAAAGCGTAATCAGGATCAGTCTATTTATGATGTATCTCTGTTGCCTGAGTTTTAATTTTACCCCGTAATTTATTCGTCGAGATAAAGTTTAAATTAAATGCCTTAACTATATAATAATTTCTGTTTTATAAAACTCCGTTGTGTTCTGATGAACAATAGAAAATTCAAAGACAGTTCTCTGTGTCGAATATGAAAAAAAAAAGTGCAAGTCAAAGGCTCTTTATAATCGATCATTTATCCAATAATCTTATAAGTGTCCATAAGTTGTTAATAGTTGCCTTTCTCTCTCATTATTCGTACGAACAAAATATCTTTTGATAAAGTATGAATGAACAAGCAATCGTAACAGACAGCTTTTTAAGTTTGCTTAATAGAAGAAAATAGAAGTAGTTGTAACAGGAATAAATTGCAACGCGGTGATCGCTAATCTGGACTCTTTAACAAAACGCTTGTGTGATGCGCGTATGCAACAAGATTCGCAATTATCTTCCATTGTGCCGGCAATGACTCTCAACTTGGTGACAACGCGTCACAGCCGTGAAAGGTGTGCGACATTTATGACAAATGTTGCAACTTATCCCGGTCACGTTATGCAGTTTCTGATGCCTTTGCTTGCGTATCGCAACGTTGTTGTGGCAAAAGCCGATTAAGAAATTCAATAATTAATCACGCGAACAAATTGTCACGTATATATACGGGGGGAGATGAGATCCGAGATAAGAATCGAAGAGGACGATGCTTGAAAACGTCTCACAAAAAGTCTTTTAACACTCTTCGGTGTGTTTGATGCTATCTGGAACTTGATCGATAATAATATATGATAAAATCTTTGACTCCTTTTTTTTATCGCGAACGATATAATTAATGTAATCGAGATTCCGCATCGACAGAGCGGTAAAGTAAAGGTACCAATACCCGGACACATATCTGTCTGGACACATACCTGGATACCTTTAAAAAAAGAAAATTTATGAAAATAAACGTTTGGCTATTATAACTGAAGTTTCAAACTACAAGAAAAAATACTTTTATCTTTGATTTTAATTCGCGTTATAATACTTATAAATAATAAAGGTGTCCGGATATAAGTACATGTCCGGCAATCGGGACGTTTACCTTACGGTATTCCCTCGCTACGTGATGTCGAACGTCATAACCGCATATAAACGGAGGGATGCCTGATTGTGCCCCACTTTCCCTCGGCGGCACACACGCGATTATCGCAGCGGACACCGCAATGTCCACCATCTCGGTCCCGCAACATCTCCGGTCATCTCCCTCGAGATGACCTCCATTGACATGCACACTCTTCTTCGGAATAAAAAGGTTCTATTGAGTCAAGACCGGAAATCAGTGATATAAGTAATCAACATTCTCTAGGGATTTCGCAATATTTGGCAAACAAGTTGTCGTCGAGTTGTCATCAATTTTAATGATTTTATGATTAAACATTACTTTTCGCTTGCTCATCGAAAAGCACTCCGATATCGCATTTACCCTAATTGATCCGCTTTTATTACATCGCATCACGCATGTATTTTCGATCAAAACTGTGTAGCAAATGCGCAGGACTTGTATATTAATCTGATGTAACGATGCTTCATTATCATATAATTCGCTACTCACCCATCTCGTCGCAAAAGCCGCAGAATCTCTCCTCTCTGATTGCAGTTGGCCAAGCTGGTCTTGGTGCTGTCGTGCATCGGCAGCGACGTCCTGGCGGGTCTCCTGCCGGGGGGTGGCGCAGGTGCCGGAGGATATCAGTACAACCGACCGGGTGGCGGCGGCGGTGGATTCGGTGGTGGGTACGCGGGTGACGCCGGGGGTTTCGGGGGTGGCGGCCGCGGTGGCGACTTCGGCATCGGCAGTTACCGGGGGAGACCTACCCAGGCTTACGGTCCCCCTGGAAGCGGCGGCGGCGGCGGCGCCGGCGACTCCTTCAACAGACCGGGTTCGGCAGCTGGATTCGGAGGAGCTGGACCAGCTGGACCGTCGCACAGATATCCGCAGTTCGGCGAGGGTGGCAGCGGTGGATACCAAGACGGCGGTGCCGGAGGATTCCAAGGAGGATACGGAGGATACGGCGGACGCGACGGCGGAAGGGTAAAATTATTTTCAATGTATTCTTCGACTTCCAAACAGGCTGGACAGTAAAAAAAGATATAACATCCTGGAGAATTGCTTTTTAAAAAGATATAATATTATCGTCAAGTTTTACATTATGTCGTTATACTATTAACATTTCAGATATTTATTTGTATGTATTTGAAATTTAGAAGGGTAGGCGATAACTTTGCAGAGCGGTGTATGGCTCAGAAATATTTTTCTTTAGCAAAGCTCGAGAATTTGAATAATTTAACCTTCAAAACTTTTGGTATTCGGAAATTCTGTTTCAAACACGACTGGGTTACCGTAATGTGTTTCAAAGTTAATTATTCAATAATGCTTTTTATCTCCTTATACGTTACACTCCTGCCGCTCACCTTTTCGTTCGTTATACATACAACGATAGTTTATTAGACATAATGTATTTTGTAGCCGCAGCCGTACAGCTTCCAATACGAGGTCGTCGATCCGCCGAGCGGCAACGATTACTCTCAGCGCGAGAGCAGCGACGGTAATGTCGTTCAAGGAGAGTACAGAGTTCTGTTGCCGGACTCGAGAACGCAAATCGTTCGGTACATGGCTGACGATGTGAACGGATACAACGCGGAGGTTCAGTATGAAGGACAAGCTCAGTATTCTCGTGGTGGTCCGGGAGGATATCCCGGAGCCGGAGGTGGATATCCAGGTGGCGGTTATCAAGGAGGTCAGTATATCGCACGGAACACAATAATAATATACGCGCAGAAAGTTATATAAAGTCACAATTGAAATAATTGCACAGCTTTAGATCATAAAATAGACAATGCGATATTAAAACATAAAACAATTCAACGCGTATATGCGCGCAAAATTTGAATTTAGCTGTCTTTTGTCGATAAAAGCGCGCTTTTATCATGGGCGCGTTCAGCAGACCAAACCGCTGAGTAGCAGTCGAACATGATTGGCTCTTACTTCTAGAACCAACCAATCAACGCAAAGTGTTGATAAGACGAACTCAACAGTTGTGTCTGCTGAACGCGGCTAATGAGACCCCAGTAGCACAATGACGTTAAATGACGTTTTAATAACGTCTGGAGACGTCATTAAAACGTCATTTAACATCACTGTGCTACTAGGGAAGAGTTGAGAATATGGGCCTACAAGATTATTATTGGCCCGGTTTCACCAACGTAATTTAATCTAATCGGTCGATTAAACTCACTCTTCGTCTCTTTCTAGGGGAACAGTTGGAAAGAGATGAAGAGTAAGTTTAATCGAGACTGATTAGATTAAATCACGTTGGTGAAACCGAGCCTATGGGCCGGTATCACACAGTCTCCGATTAACGTGATCCTCCGATTAAACTCACTCTGCATCTCTTTCTAACTGTCCCCCTAGAAAGAGACGAAGAGTGAGTTCAATCGGAGGATCACGTTAATCGGAGACTGTGATATCGGCCCTATTATGTAAATCATTTTTTCGCAAAATTTGAAATTCGATTATTTAATTAATTAATTTGAAATGGTTGGTAATAGCATGAGATTAATACATGATTTGTTTAGTTCGAAAAAAGTTTTGTCTAAACATCCACGTTTTCATCGTAGAAATTATATAATATATATTTATTTATTTATATAAATTAAAAAAATATGTATCTGTAATCAGAAAAATGTTTCTGATTAGAAAAGATTGTTATTATTGTTATAAATCATTGTTATAAATCTTTATATATCAACAGGTCGAGGTGGCGGTTTTGGCGGACCCGGAGGTGGTTTTGGAGGCGGCTTCGGTGGCGACGCTGCTAGCAATCAATATTTGCCACCGCACAATAATTATCGCAAATAACCGTTCAACACGGGCTGCCTTACCAAAATACGACATATACCGCGTGCATTTCCGGCGACAACCATCACGGACCGAGGCTTTTAACTCTGACTATACGGTAACCCTTCGCTCAGTCACGAGACACGAACCCTCTCCCGATCACCTATGCGTCTACGAATCACTTTCACCTATATTTAACGATTACACAAGGACTAATTAGGATAACTTCATATGCATGCATGAGTGTATGTATTTATATATATATATATATATATATATACATATATGATATACATAATTTTGTACATGGTAATAACTGTATTATCAAACATTTATACGCTTGTATCTTCCACTAAGCGATTATCAACCTCTTATATGTTATGTACGTATTTATACGAGCTTGTAGTAAAACATAAATGAAGTGTTCTTTCTACTTAACTTCATGTAGTTTTACCCCGATTCATCCTTAATCTCTATGCTTTAATTAGATCTATAATAGATCTTTAAATCCAAATAAAGTTTTTTTCTTTCTACACGTTCCTTACTTCGTTTTAAACAATTTCCTGATCATCAGTGCCGACATCTATATAAGAGAGATAATTATTTATTATGCGTTTCTAATAGTCTTTGTTCCAATTCCTTGTATACACAAAAAACTTCTTATAGTTATTTATATATATCTTAATATTTAAAATAAAAAATAACAAATCACAATAATTGCGAAATAATCAATTCCAATAATATATGAAGAAAATTTTAGAAATATTAAAATATTGAAATAAAAGAAAAATTAGAGAACAGCAATTATTTAACCATAATAATTTTATATTAAAATACAGCAATTATATAATCCTTATTTATTACGATATATATGTAGAATAACTCTCATTTATTTGATAATAGTAATTTATTAATATCTTGTAACAAAAACTGATGATAATTAAATCTAATTCCTGAAACATTTAGTATTACATTCACTAAAAAATATTTTCAAAATATAAGTATGTCAAGAGAATATTACAAAAAAATTCGTTTTTGTAAAATTTCTTGAAACTTACATTGTAACACAAACTCTCCCTTTACAAATATTATATTTTATTAGCAGTAAAAATCGTTATTAATTTCTAGAGAAAAATTACGTTTATGACAGATAATGAGAAAAATAAAACAGAAAATTTATCACATACACATTGTTACAAAACATAGTGTTGCCTAATTCATATATCTGAAAGATATTATATCATGTTATATCATCTATTTTCTTTCTAAAACAAATGCAAATTTTATAAACGGAATATAGTATATGTTATATATGCTGAAAATATATTGTTTTATTATTTCAAAATAAATGTTTGACACGTACATAAAAATGTTCATGTAAATACTATTGTCAAATAAAAATAAAATATCTTTGGCATTATAATATTCATTGCAAAATAAATGATTATATTAGAAATAATGTATTTTCTTGATCAACAGTTATAAACTGTTAAACAAATACCATTCTCAGATGAAGTTGTATCAGATCTGTCATGCCTCCTTTTAAAAATCTGGCTTGCTTATGTGTGTCCTTGTCCTAGAGAAGTTGAAATAAAATTCTCACAAAGAATATATCTATGTATATCGTTTAACACAAATTTATGATAATAAAACATTACCTTTGCCTAAAGGCGCTTTTCTTGGATTTCGTATTCGAGATCTAATAGACACGCCTCTTCCACCTACACATGCAAACATTTAATTATTCGCGAGTAATACAATTGAAAATTTACACAATCAATTGGTCTAAATAATGTTATATATAGTTGTATATAGTTACATCACATATTAACTTACCAATAGGAGGAAAGCTCTCATCATCATCTCTTGGAAGAAAATCTTCCATACAAGAATAAGCGAATGCTAGAAATAATTATTTATAATAAAATATAGATATTTTATATTATTTTATATGCAGAACTATTTTCTAGGGTTAATAAAAAATAAACAAATTGGATAAAATATTATTCAATCTATAATTTTCAAAAATTTTTCAAACTTACGATCAATATTTGGAGGTCGCAACGGTTTTTCATTTAACTAAAAAAAAAACAAAATTAATAAACAATAGCATATTTTTTTATTAATGTAAAGATTATATAAGAACACATACGTATTTTGACACATATTTTTTTTCTTCAATAGGCGACTCAATAGGAGCAAGTTTATCAATAGCCTTGTTGATAGATTCGCCAAAAGGTTCTTGCAACTTGCTACAATCAATAACTTGTACTGGTTTTGATTCATTTCGACGGCGCAGTTCTTCTTCATATGTTCTACTAGACACTTTCAATCTATGTTGTTCACTCACCTATTACGAGATAATTAATAAAAATCATTAACAATAGTATTATGTAAATTTTGCAAAACTATTTAAATAAGTACATACAATACTGCGTTCGCTTTGGACGCTTTCGTACTGAAAGCGTCAGTCCATCTTTATTGCTCATTACATGTTGAAAAAAAATGGGGTGATGCTTTTAGCACGAAAGCGTCCAAAGCAAACGCAACCAATGTGCCTGTTTATGCGTAAATCCTTACAGTAGTATATTTTTAACGTATTATACTTACGCCTGTCATAGACAAAACTGCATTAGAGTCAGATGTAGATGGAGTGTGTTCAATTTTCAAGTTGCTCATTGATTTTATCATGTTAGAGAAATGAGACTCAGATCCGCTGGGATAATGTATTCCTGGCTTTGTATTGACTCCAAATGGTTCACAAAACTCATCGCACAATGTCCATGCCCAATGATACAGCACGGCTTTACTGCACCATTCAGTCCCTCCATCAACGTATTTGTGAAACTAAATGTTATAAAATGATATTATAAATATAATATACTTTAAAATATAAAATAAGGTAATAAAATTGCCTACATGACATTCAATTCCTTTTTCAAAGATATATGTATAGCGTGTAAACACATTTTCAGCATAAGCAGGAATATATTGGATTTCTCGGTCTTTCCTTTTCTTGTAGCCTTCATTTGCCAAGTGTATAAACAATGATTCCAAATCATAAATTTTAAACTGTTCTTTATCTTGTTCTAAAATAGAGGAACAAATTTATTTAAATAATTGTATTAAGGCGTATTTAGGAAGTAAATTTCTATTGGCTGTAAAAAAAAAAAAGAATTATCTTTGAGAAAATTAATTTTATTTTTATAAAATTACTTTTTCACCTATTTTTCAATATATTTACTATCTAAGTTGAGGTGTTGTGTTATCTCTTTTCCTTAATATAAAAAGATATTTAATGAAACAGAAATTCAGTAGCAATGATAAAGGAAAGATATTGAAGAACAAACCATGCCATTATGTACCTTATTTAAACAAGGTACACAAAGCATTAATTGTACAAGTGCCTCAATTTGGATTTAATTACAATATTTAATTACAATTAAAATATACATGTTACTTTATGAAAGTAAAATAAATATTAAATATCACTTTTTAAACTTGCAGTAGATAAAAAAGAAAGAGAAAAAGGTATAATTGATCATACTTTCTTATATCGTTATTAAATATGGAATTATTAAAATATGTAATAAAGGTGAACTTACCTGCTTCATCGCACAGTTTTCCTATCAAAGACCGTACTGGTTGTGTAAGACCTCTTGTTGTATAGAGATAAGGATACTGATTCACAAGTTTCCTAGATTCTAGGAAATTCACCAATTTCACGTACATAACAGCAAAGTCAGTATCTCCACCTGGATATTCTACAGGTATGTTATGACTGGTCTGACTTATCTCCAGTGCTTCCCGTCTAAATCCCAACGGAATTTTAGCGCTAACAATTACATGATGCATCTCTTCTATGCCATTCTCAAGCGAAAAAACTCCAAATGCATATTCGGCCGGAAAATATTCGCAAGTGTTGTTAACAAGTCTGGTGAAAAACCAGTTAACATGTACGAAACAAAATTTCAATTGTGGAACAACTGCAATAAAAAGAAGTATTATTTGGTACAATAATTTAATATACCATATTTATATGGTAGATATGTATTTGTGAGTTGCATTTTTTTATTGCTCATATTTGCAAGATTTTCAATCCAAACAAAGAAAATGAATGCAGCTTGTTAAACTTTATACACAGATTATGATACCATTTGATAACACTCGTTATTCTTTTTGCATCTTTTAAACAAAATCCAAAACTTTCAAAATTAATGTAAAAAGTGTCAAATCTGGAATAATGTACTTTCAAATTAATTTCTACAATAAATTACATTATATAATATTACGTACAATTAAGATTTACAGCTGAGTCGATTATTACTTTGATATTTTCCTGCATATTTTTTATAAACATCAGTGCTTCCTTTTCTTTCTGTTCAAGAGCACTTATTGATTCTCCAAGTGATGTTTTCTTGTCTTTGCTTCCTATTTGCGATGAGATTTTATCTTGCTTGGCCATAGCTTCATATGGACCTTTTTCTGGCTTAGTTAAACTCTATTGACAAAAAATTATCTATTTTATTACAAAACACATTAAAGAAACGTATAACCTAATGTGTAATCCAATTAAACAAAATTTTTTAATTATATTTTTACTTTTATCATAATATGTAATAAGCCCAAACAATAAAATGGTTATTTTTTAATAAAAATGTATAGAATAAACTTTTTCGTAAAAATCTTTGATATATAGCAGGTATATTCTAAACATTTATGTATGATAGTAGTTACTAATATTTTTTATAATATAAAAAAAAGGTATTATCTTAGAAATATATAATTCACTATTAAAAACAATTTATATCTATTTATATACATGTATCTTCACAAATGTTATTATAATTAATTATCTTTCTTTATTTTAACAAGATCTCATAAATAACACGTTATTTATTATTAAACAAAACAAAAATGTAGCAGATAATATTTTAATAATGTATATGCTCAGAACAGAAGAAAACTATATTTTCCATATATTTTAATAAATTTTGTAGAGCACTTAATTAGCGCCTAATTCTAGAATATTTCCTTGTTCAATTTATAGATAATTTATTGGATAAATTATATATTCACGTGGGAAAGAGCAAACCTAAAGCTAAGTCAATTTCCCCTCCCCCCCCCTTATCTAGTTTCCCGCCCAACACGTGGAGCTCCATGAAGCTCTCACAAATCAACTTTAGCGTCTAATTAGCGCTCAATTATGCGTTAAAACTTACTTAGCGCTGGCAACCAACTTAACGAGGATGTCAGAAATTAAGTCTGCCGGAACTAATGCCTGCTCCTCTTGTAAACAATTTACCTGCCACTCCGCGTTACAGTCCGGATCCTGTTGAACGTCTTTGAAGCCGTTAGGAAACTTGCGACCCTGCGCTTCCATACGTTTCCTCCAGTCGGCCATAAAGAAGAAGAATGCATTTCTACCTTTGTTCTTCGGCATTTCTTCCGGCAAGAATAAAGCTACCCTTCTACAGTAAACGCTTTCAGCGTAAGCAAAATAGCATTCGACAAAAGATAGGTTAGGGATCTAACTATCAGAGGTTAACGACTCGTCACTTCTTTTCTTCTTCTTACGAAATGGCTCTCGATGAGTCTCGATACTCCTGATCCTGATCCCTGGCAACAAGCGACAACCCTGAGCCTGAGCACCCCCGGCTGGCTGCGAGCTATAATTAATAATTAGTCGCGAATCACGATTGATTTATTGCTTTACCCTGGAACGGCTGGAACACGCGCATGCGCAAACTTGTCGATAAAAATGGGCCAAAGAAAGTACAGTTCCAGCGAAGCAATAAAGAAACAAAATATGCTAATCCTTTGTGATAAGAGTAGTGTTGTCAAGGCTGCGGTCCACTTGACGCTACAAATGCTTCGGAGCGTTCTTCTTCTTTCTTCATTGAAAAAAAAAAAAGAGAAGAGGAATGCTTCGAAGCATTTGTAGCGTCAAGTGGACCGCAGCCCAAAACCTTGATTCCAACCCAAATTTCACTTTTACACTGAACTTACTGAAGGTCAATTGTTTTTTTTTTTTTTAACTCACTTTCGAAGGAGATGATACCAAAGGAAATCGAAGGGAATTCAAATGTGTCTAGAAAACATGTAATAGAAAAAGAGCAACTTCATCTTACCTTCTACCTCGGAAAGTTTTCAACTCGCGGAATTGAATACTGTGCGCATTCCAGTGTTATTCGATCGAGCAGTTTCGTGACGAGCTACGGAGCGACAAAAATCGCGCTAACACGAGAGACCGGCTTCAAGATGAAATGAAACTGATCCTTCGATAAGCAGTCAAAATCCTGACCAATTATGTTTCACCGCGTGCGCGCGAGCTGGAGGTGGTAGTGGTGGTACAGCCAATCTGATTGTGAGCACATATCACTTATGTATCTTGTTCGGAATGCGTGCTACAGGAGTAGGGTATAAATATTTTCTTTCGTGGGCTCATGTATACCGTATATACGTTCGGAGAAAGCTACCTCCATGGTAAGTAACTCCAACACAATTTAGTGAAAATAATTTCGGCATGACAGAGATCATAACTCACATACAATCAAGTTTGGCGAATTTCAGCTTACGCTCTCGTCACGCGAGCAAAATTTATTTATTCCATATGTTATTTATGCAAAAATAAAAAAAGTTTAGGTATCTAAAATTAATATCGCGTATTAAAGGTAATTTACAGAGCTTTTGGTTTAGCAGTCCTGCAGGTAACATATGCGAATTAAATACTGAATAGGCACGGGAGTTTTCATGAAGATTTTATTTTGAACAAAAGGGGTAAAGCTCCCAAGAGTATTCCAAAAATAATTTTCTAACAATATAACAAAATATGTTTATATATTAAATGTATATCTCTATTATTTATTTAAAACCAATGAGCATCGCCGGCACAATGTCACCTACATTCAACGTCTGTTTCTCCGCTGTTCGCCCTGGCAGCATCAGGAGTGCGTTAGCACCTTTGCAGCTGATTAACTTGCTACTGATTTGATTTCCCGTGCTGTAGGCCATCGGGAGCACCTCTTCGTGAGTCCATTCGAGATACGCTCTTGCGTATTCAGGACGCGGGTCCAAATTGTACGACGACGTTAACTGTAACGTTAAAACAATATTTTCTATATATCGTGTACATTACTGTTTTTGCAAGATAAAGATGGTCTTACGAACCTTAGCTCTCACTATGACCGGCTGCGAAAAGTTGCCGTGCATTTCGTTCAGAAGGGGTAAGAGGAATAAATGCGCGGTAACGGTAGCAGACACCGGATTCCCCGGCAAGCACAGCAAATATTTGGTTTTGCCTAAGAATGTGCACGTTGCAAATGTCGTTGGTTTTCCCGGTTTCATATTTACGCGTCCTGAAATATATTTAATAGTTCGTGTGAGAAACATGTATTTTAACATATTTTTAGATATGATTAACATAGAGATGGTTAAAAAAAAAAAAAAAAAAAAACAAAGAAGATACCGAAATGTATGGTAGCTTTGAAATGTCTCTCTAATATAGGCTTCAACAAATCTCTATCGCCCATTGAGACAGAGCCCGTTGTCACAAGTACATCTACTTTTTCTAAAGCTCCCTTGATTTTACTTATCATATCCATCGCGCTGCAAAATGGTTATATTAATAATAAAGTTACATATAATTTATAATCACTATATCAATCAATAAAAAAAAGTATTATGATACAACGTGTGTGTATCAGGATAAATTCTTTACATACTCATCAGTCGCAATTCCACAATCCAAAGCATTGAAGCCGTTCTCTTTTAATAGCGATATTAAAGTTATTCTGTTGCTATCGTAGACCTGCCCTGGTCCTAGAGGTTCTCCAGCTTCTTGCAATTCATCTCCAGTGGACAGTACACCTATACAAGGGAGTTTAGTAACTGCAACGTGTTTGCAGCCGCAAGCCACTAGGAGTCCTAATTCCACCGGACCAATACTCGTGTATGAATTTAACACTAAACTTCCCTTTTCTATATCGCAACCGACAGGTCTTCAACAAATATATAATGATCAAGAAAATAAATTTGTCAAGAATAAAATATAACTATTTTGAATGACAAAATCAATGAGGAGCCTTATACCTAATATCTTGTCCCTCTTTCGGTTCAATCATTATTTCAATTTCGTCTTCCTCCGTATCATCAGCGCTCTTTAATATTAGTTTTGTATCTTCAACTTGTACAACCGTCGCTTCTGTGACCAAGCAAAAAAAAAAAGTAGTAAATTTTTTATAAGTAAATCAACAAGCAAATTGCAGTTGTTTACCGTCAGGAACAGGCGCTCCAGTGTTCACGCGTACACAAGTGCCAGGTTCAAGAGACACCAGAGCGGGCTGAAAAAGTTTTCTTTTATTGTTTTCTCTCGCGTCGCATATTGAGCATTGAGCATCGGTTAACGTGACTTACTGCAGTCCCTGCTTTTATACCACATAACACCTTCCTTCTGCCTTTTCCATCGCTTGCCAACACCGCATATCCATCTTTTATGGAAGCCCTAAACGGCGGCAAATTGCAATTGGAATATATGTCCTCAGATAATATTCTGCCATAGGCATCTTTTACATTCACAGTTTCAACGCTTCTTTCCTCTACACTCGTGCGTATTATGCACACAGCGTTCTCGACAGAAATCATAGGAAATGGGGATTCTCTGAGGCGCGTTGCTACGTTCTCGAAATTCACCTGGAATAATCTAATTGTATATCTACACAATTCGCGTAAAATCATTATTTTGTATACCGACGGAAAAAAAGTATCTCACTGTACAAAGATGATCAGGCGAACAAGATGTGGTATTACGTTGCGCAATGTTATGCGTATCTTTAATTTTCGCTTTATTATCCAAGATCAAATCTACGGCGTGCGGAATAACAGGCGCGATTGCAGTCAAGCACTCTATTGCAGCCTTACGTGAACCAGGCAGATTAACAATCAGTGTTTTGTTTCGTATTCCGCACACAGCTCTGAAAACATATCAAAAGTTTTAATTTTAAAGAAATTACGGAGCAAATAGAAACCTTATATAATAACGGTATAGTAGAAATCGAGACTCTACCGAGAAAGCACCGCCAGTGGAGTTATTTTTAAGCTCGACATAAGCATCGCTAAAGACAATCCGGGAGCCTCTTTATGGATAACTTTTTTGGTCGCCTCGGGTGTAACATCTCTTTCGGAAAACCCAGTACCGCCAGTAGTGAGAATAACGTCAACTTTATTTTCATCACTCCAAAAGATTAGATTCTCCTAGATGCCGTATATAAATAGATGTATGATAACACACCATCACACAGTATGCAAGAAATATTGTTAAAATGTTTATAGTTACCATTATTGACGTCAAATCATCAGCCACAATAGTAGTGTAAGAAACGTGTCCTGGAAGTAGAATATTTCCTGCCAAATCTGCGCTGTTGATAAATACTTTTAATGCAGGTCCACTTTCATCTGTTTTATCACCTCTCGCACAAGTGTCACTTACTAAAATATTATAGTGGAATCATTAGAATTTAAGAAATGTGCAATATATATATTATACAAGCTTGTCAATTAAAGATATGGAAACGTTAACGTATGTATAACCATATTTAACCTTCAAATATGTGTATGACTAAAACGTTTTGTAATCTTTTAAATTTTTATCAATATATAAGCTACTTTAATATATTCCATGTGAATGTTACATATATTATTATAACATATTATTACCGGTTAAAATTGCAAATCTTATTGGTGCCATTTTGACCTTCTTCAAGTTTTTCGACTAAATAATTTGTGACTAAAAATAACACAATTTCTTATCAGATAAATGATTATATAAAATATGTAGTACACTCCATTTAACCATACGATACTGGAAAGAGCATTAGGAAAAGATGCTAAAAAGAGCCACTTCGACCAAACTCCGCGCGGTTAACTTAATCGTCCGATTAGTCCATTAAAAAACTGGAGCAATCAGTTGAAAATACGGTGACAAGGGTAAGTAGCGATCATGTAATTTGAATTTCAAAAAAACATTCACAAAAAAAAAAGAAAGAACACTAGCAGGTCACAGTTCACCACTGGCAGACCGCTAGTCAGCTGAGAGGTCTTTGGTTTAACTGGTTTTGTCAGAGAGAAGACTGGAGAGCGGCCACGGGCGCGATTTCGGTACCGGAAATAAGTTGGCGCTGGAAGTCCGTATTTTTTAATGCTCTATAGCTCAAAGCGCCTCAAACGATTGCTCCTTGATTGCTCCCTCAGAATCCATGATTGCTCCCCTTTTAAAATTAATATTTGCGGAGATATTTAATAAAAACGAAAAATTTTTTATTTTGATTGAAAAACATATTTATAATAACCCTATGCAACTCAAACCGGTCTAGAACGATTGCTCCTTTATTGCTCCTTATTGCTCCATCATTATTTTAATGATTTATTGCATATTTTATTAAAAAATTAACAAATTAATCATTTCACAAGTGACGCCGCCGCCACCTATCGGCCGCCTATTGTAACTACATGGTTCGGCAGCCAACGGCGGAAGATTCAAACGTAATGCAACAGCTCTATCTTACATTAAAAATCTTATTTTAATGCATAACAATAATTACATATGAACTATATCGAGAAAAAAAATAGTTTATAATGTTCTTTTTACTCTTATTAAATTTATATTAGCTATTAATGGATCATCATAAATGACAGACGGTGTAAATAATTCTACATGTTGTTTTAGCCTTATTTTGAAAATATATTTTTAGTTTAAAGTAATAAAAATGTGCTCTTCTTTTCCATACGTTATATCCTGTCATTAGAAGGTGTAAATGACAAACGGTCTCTGCTACGACCTTATATGGTAACAGAGATGAAGAATGAGTTTCGCGGAGACTGTAAAATCGGCCTAATATAGACGAACAATCTATCTGTTGGTCCTGTCGTGCGGCAATCGCGGCGGTAGACGCGAGGCGAATAGACACGATTAGGAATAAGAATAAGAATAGAGGAATAGGAATTGTAAAAAATATTTCACATATATATTACACATGTATTATTGTTTATTTTCTAATTATTATAAAAATTGACATTAATGCCCCTGCCCCTGCCCCCACCTCTACCCCTACCTCTACCTCTTCCCCAGGATGTTCCTCTTCCTCTTCCTCTTCCCCAGGGTGTTCCTCTTCCTCTTCCTCTTCCTCTTCCCCTGGGTGTTCCTCTTCCTCTTCCTCTTCCACGTGTAGCCGCAAGGGCCGCATATATAATATTTTGTAAATCTCGTGTCTGAAACAGAAAATTTAAAAAACATGTTAATACATTTTTAAAATAAAGAAGTAATAATAACTAATTAATTATAAAAATAATAATAATAATAATCTATGTATTTATGCTGTTAAATCGAGTTATTTTTATTTCCCGATACTCGGATATCTAACTTCATTAGTATACCTATTATAAAAAAATCGGTTATCCGGATAATCAGATATTCGCGAATTACCTGGGTATTTCCCAAAATTCTGAGAAAATTCTGATTTTGAACACACTCGGATTTTAATATATACGAGAGCAGAGACGAGAGTACATTAAACATTCTAGTATTTGCAGGATATACAACACTATTATATATTGAAACGTATAAATAAAGGACACTTACATTTATTGTTATAATATTTCCTTCCGTCGTCGACCCCGCCGTCGGCACCGTGATCGCCGCCGTTGGCGCCGTGACCGCCGCCGGCGCCGTCGTCATCATCCTCGACACCGTTATCGGCATCGTGACCGCTGTCGTCGTCGTCGTCGTCATCGGCACTGCTATCGGCGCCGCTATTTTTTTGATATTGTCTGAATATATAAAATATATAATTAATAAGTAACAATATAATTTTATGCATATTATGTATAAATAATAAATAAAAGAATACATAATTTGCAAATAAGCTACATATATCTGTACTTACTATTTCTCGCTACTCTGCCACGTGCCTCGTACCTCGTGCCGCGATGCCACTGAACGACTGACTGAACACGGAACGTGACCGAAAAATCATGTGTATGAAGTTAGCACCGCCATTTTGTAAAAAAATAAAAATAAAAATTGTGCTGTATTGTGCTAGGTTTGTGCTACATTGTGCCGCAAAAATTAATTACATATCTCAAACAACAAAACGTTAGATCACAAAAATAATTTTTTTTGCCAGCACCGCCATTTTGTTTTATAAATAAAATAAAGATTGTGCTGAATACAGCATTAGCTACTGTACGTTGTGCCGCAAAAATTATAATTGTATTCCTTTCCGTTTCGGAAAAAAAATTAAAATATCAATTTTTTAAATGCAACACTCCATAGCCTTATAACTTTTGAATTATGACAGATAATCCAATTTTTCCACTTGTGCTGACTTGTGCTAATCGAGACGAATAAAAAACATGCAAGAAAAGTCTCTCTAGTCTTCTTTATCTTTTTTTTCCTAAATGTATACACATGTGATTAATCAAATTTTGTATAATACTGTTATGAATGTAAGAAATTAGTGCTTGAAATAAAAAGAATTTTAGCATTTAATTTGCCATACATTTTATTAATCATTTATTATTAATTATATTATTAATTATTAACAATGTTATCTGTTCCAATATATAATTTTGGGGATACCTATTGTCTTTTTGAAAAAACTATGTCATTATTAGCAAATTCAGGCCTTATGTAATTTTTTTACGTTACCCAATCTGTCCTATTCTGTAGGTATAATATTTTATTTGATTTATTAAAGATACTTAAATGTGTTTAATATTTTGTTCTCCACACACATTAATGATATTTAAGTAATAATAATAATTTGTTAACTTCAGCTACATAGCCAAGAAGTGGACTTGGTTTACAAATAACCCTAAGATATTTAAGTAATAATAAATTTAATAATAATAAATAATGTTACATGAGTGTCAAATGCAAAGAGTAGTCTTCCATGTTGCAAAACTGCAAATTCCGTTATTTATTTGTTGCACAATTTTTTAAAATTGTACTTTTATTTCAAATGTATTGGAATTACTTTTATATAAATTTATTAAAGCCTCTTATATAATTGATATAAAATATATATAAATATAATAAAATCATAACAACATGCAAATATAATAATGTGTAAATTATTTGCATACATTCTTATTTCTATCCTAATTGTAAGATGTATATGCCATGTCATCAATAAAGTACAAGTATTTCAGAGACATCATACCTTACAGTTACTTTATCTTGTAAATTATAGGAGAATTTCGAGGGAAATTTGCGTGTAAATTAGCGATTTTTTTATATAACAAAAATTAGTTTCTGAATAGTTTTGCTGTAAACATCATGTGGCTATATGAGATAGATTGTTACGAATCTACACAAGGAGAATTTTAAAGTTGAATGCAATAGCACTCTGTAATAATATATAAGTACGGTGCATTTACTAAGAATAATACGAAGTGTGTGTGGGGGGATTTAGTAATAAATAGCTAGATTCTTATCTTGGAAGACTGAAAATGGAGTCTGTGATATTTTTTCTTCTTTTATTTATTTCTATAGATATACACTATTCTACATATTTTGTTATCATGTAAATGATATCGATATGTTATGATTTGACATATAAATAGTTATATACATAAAACATATTTGCGCTTCGTATAGATGTATATTCGTGACAAGATCGCTGTTAATTCATGATGTATATACGTGTCTAATAGTGAAGTAAAATAATAATTATTAAGTAAAATGTAATTTTTATTTGTATTTATAGCACTTTTTTTATATTAGCGTAAAAACTCTATAGGCGATCATGATATAGTTGCGTGGTGGTGTAGATCGTAACGACTCATTTTTAATGAGTCATTTTACGCACACTATACTAGACGCGTGATTCATGGACATCCATGCAAAGCGTGGTAAGTATTTTATATGTAGCTATATATTAAACTATAATATATTTTTATTAATAAGCTATATTTCATTAATAAGTTATTATATATTTTTAATTGATTTTATATTTAATAAAATATGTAGAATTATATATCTATTAAATCAAGTAAAAAGAAAAAAGTACAGTCTTAGAATAGTCTTTTAAAATAAAATATAACTATATAGCACAGGAAAGAAAGCGGGGAGCAAATTGTATGTTTACGCTCTTCTACTGCTTCTACTGAAAATTTTTTTCTACACGTTGATATAATTAACTTTCGTATTATGTATGTATTACACTTGTCTTATATTTTATAAATAATTAAAAAATAAACAATAATACATGTGTAATATATATGTGAAATATTTTTTACAATTCCTATTCCTATTCCTATTCTTATTCCTAATCGTGTCTATTCGCCTCATAATTCAAAAGTTATAAGGCTATGGAGTGTTGCATTTAAAAAATTGATATTTTAATTTTTTTTCCGAAACGGAAAGGAATACAATTATAATTTTTGCGGCACAACGTACAGTAGCTAATGCTGTATTCAGCACAATCTTTATTTTATTTATAAAACAAAATGGCGGTGCTGGCAAAAAAAATGATTTTTGTGATCTAACGCTTTGTTGTTTGAGATATGTAATTAATTTTTGCGGCACAATGTAGCACAAACCTAGCACAATACAGCACAATTTTTATTTTTATTTTTTTACAAAATGGCGGTGCTAACTTCACACACATGATTTTTCGGTCACGTTCCGTGTTCAGTCAGTCGTTCAGTGGCATCGCGGCACGAGGTACGAGGCACGTGGCAGAGTAGCGAGAAATAGTAAGTACAGATATATGTAGCTTATTTGCAAATTATGTATTCTTTTATTTATTATTTATACATAATATGCATAAAATTATATTGTTACTTATTAATTATATATTTTATATATATTCAGACAATATCAAAAAGATAGCGGCGCCAATAGCAGTGCCGATGACGACGACGACGACGACGGCGGTCACGATGCCGATAACGGTGTCGAGGGTGATGACGACGGCGCCGGCGCCGACGGCGGTCACGGCGCCAACGGCGGCGATCACGGTGCCGACGGCGGGGTCGACGACGGAAAGAAATATTATAACAATAAATGTAAGTGTCCTTTATTTATACGTTTCAATATATAATAGTGCTGTATATCCTGCAAATACTAGAATGTTTAATGTACTCTCGTCTCTACTCTCGTATATTAAAATCCGAGTGTGTTCAAAATCAGAATTTTCTCAGAATTTTGGGAAATACCCAGGTAATTCGCGAATATCTGATTATCCGGATAACCGATTTTTTTATAATAGGTATACTAATGAAGTTAGATATCCGAGTATCGGGAAATAAAAATAACTCGATTTAACAGCATAAATACATAGATTATTATTATTATTATTTTTATAATTAATTAGTTATTATTACTTCTTTATTTTAAAAATGTATTAACATGTTTTTTAAATTTTCTGTTTCAGACACGAGATTTACAAAATATTATATATGCGGCCCTTGCGGCTACACGTGGAAGAGGAAGAGGAAGAGGAACACCCAGGGGAAGAGGAAGAGGAAGAGGAAGAGGAACACCCTGGGGAAGAGGAAGAGGAACATCCTGGGAAAGAGGAAGAGGAACCCTGGCGAACATAAAGCGTTTGAAAAGCAGAAATTGCAATTTCTGCTTTTCAAACGCTTATGAACTTCCTATTTTCGCCAGGGAAGAGGAACATCCTAGCTGGGGAAGAGGTAGAGGTAGGGGTAGAGGTGGGGGCAGGGGCAGGGGCATTAATGTCAATTTTTATAATAATTAAAAAATAAACAATAATACATGTGTAATATATATGTGAAATATTTTTTACAATTCCTATTCCTCTATTCTTATTCTTATTCCTAATCGTGTCTATTCGCCTCGCGTCTAATTGCGCCGCGATTGCCGCACGACAGGACCAACAGACAGATTGTTCGTCTATATTAGGCCGATTTTACAGTCTCCGCGAAACTCATTCTTCATCTCTGTTACCATATAAGGTCGTAGCAGAGACCGTTTGTCATTTACACCTTCTAATGACAGGATATAACGTATGGAAAAGAAGAGCACATTTTTATTACTTTAAACTAAAAATATATTTTCAAAATAAGGCTAAAACAACATGTAGAATTATTTACACCGTCTGTCATTTATGATGATCCATTAACAGCTAATATAAATTTAATAAGAGTAAAAAGAACATTATAAACTATTTTTTTTCTCGATATAGTTCATATGTAATTATTGTTATGCATTAAAATAAGATTTTTAATGTAAGACTTTTTTTAGATAGAAGAGCATATTGGCCAGAACGGGGATTTCTATACATTACATTTACGAATTTTAGTTTTTATGTTTATAAATATTTTTTTAATTTATTATATTTGCAATTTTTATATTTATAAATTTTAAATATATGTATATATATATATATATTTAAAATAATACATATATATATATATATTTATTTATTTATAAATATAAAAATTAAAATTTGTAAATATAAACGTAAATGTAACGTATAGCGCATCGTCGATTTGCCAACTCGAGACTCGGCACTCGGCGAGACGCGAGGAGCGATACTCGAAATGCATGGCATAGCCGCATAGCCGGCGCGTGCTAAGCAGCAACGTCACAGTTCAAGAGAGACAGCAGATCGTATTATGTCTGTCCTTCTCTCCTCGCTCGAAGCTTGCCGAGCGCCGGGCCGACCGAGGGCCGAGCGCGGCCGCCGCGGCCAGCACATCCCCTTCAGCTCCAGCTGGGTAGTTCGGTAGTTCGGACATGAACCATTAGCACGGACACGAACCACCAATGACCGACAACACCGACAATACCACGACCACGAAGTCATCGTATTATGCCCGGTGTCCACGATGCAAGAACTGTGTCCAAGTTTCGGTTTAAGCCAATGAAACTGCTACTTTTCTGTAAGAACTGCAAGTTGATTGGCTTAAATCGAAACTTGGACACAGTTCTTGCATCGTGGACACCGAGCCTTAGACATAGCACGACGGAAGAGCACCACAAAATCGTAGACATTACCTACATATTCGTAGACATTGGCCACGTAGTTCAATGTCCACGTTTTGTGGACATAGAGGCGCTTCAAAATAAAGTTACACCGAAATCGCGCCCGTGGCCGCTCTCAGGCTTCTCTCTGGTTTTGTTCTTCGTAGCTGCACCATGTTATACCTTCTGCACTTAAAATGAAATTTAGAAAGAAAAAGAGGAAAAATTAAAAAGTTCAACTATAAAGATATCTCTTCCAGTGTTACCCAAAGCAGAGAGAAACCTGAGAGAGGCCATCCCGGCATTTTTCGTCAATTTTTGTGTGTCGCATCTTCCGACGCGCCACCTGAGAAAGTGCGCATAAACTACGTCGTTTCACTCGGTAACCGCACATGGTTTGCGTCCGTGCTATCGGTTCGTGTCCGAACTAGCCAGTTAGGAGGGGATATGCTGCGGCCGCGGCGGCCGCGCTCGGCCGGCCCGGGCCCGGCGCACAGTGGAGCCGTTTGCGCGAATCGCGGAAAAAATTATGTTACTTGTAAAATATGCAATGAATGATTATAGAACCTTTCAACGTTGACTTATAAAAATTGCAAAAGTGTATATTTATTAAAAATTAATGATAGGAACAAGTATTTGATTGAAATTAAAAATTCAATTTACATTTAATTTTACGTATAAGAGCAAAGTAATTCTTGCGTTTCATCGCTTAAGTCTAAATTTTTTTTATGTGGTTTACTTCTTAAACTAGTTATTAACGGATCGGATGACACGAGCATCATATATGCATAATATTTTCATTTGTAAAACAGACGGCTACATTTTCTACTATGATTAAGTAGATATCGTTTATAGTCCTTATTTCTTGCCTCTTGAGCTTCTTCCGATAATGTCCCAACAGGTAACGCTGTATAATTTCTATAATTTCCTTACCGTGAAGAAGAGTTTTATGAACGGTAATTGGCATAAAGTATCAAGAATATTTTTCAATAAATATTTCTGCTGCCTTGTACACATAAGAACCGAATTTTTTCTGAATTTATTTCTTTACCACAATTAATCGTTTGTAATATTGTGGAAAATTTTCTTATCAATTCCTCGTCAACTCCAGTTATTTCTGCTGTGATTTTTGGATCAGCAAAAAATCGTCGAGAAGTATTTCCGTCGTTAGATGATCCGGAACCTTGTTTAACGATGTCCACTCTCAGTCCAAGTTTATTATAAAAAGCGTCTTGTATTCTTTTTTTTGTTTCTTTTTTTTGAACGCCTGTTTCTGGCGTTGTTGACCACTTGAAAGACAAATTGTAGGCAATATGTAATACACTCCATAAATTTGATTCGTGCGTGCAAGGGTGACATTCCTAATTTGAGTGCCTCACCTTTTGTTAATTTCTGTTAAGTTGTTCATTTGAGATGGTTTGGATCCGCAAATGAAGCACACGAAGATGATGAAGGCGTGTGGGTTACAGCTTGAGCTATCTTACCGTCTATCATCGTAAATATCATTTGATGATTTATTTTGAATGTGGTTCCGAACTTTTCTATTTCTGTTTCTCGTAATTGAGCAATTTCGTCATCCATATACGTTGCTTTTCACTTTTTATTTTTTCAGCAGTTTCTTTTGTGTATTCAAATTGTATTGCTCTGCAATATCTCGTTGAAGAAGGTCGATCATTATTCCAAATAATAATATTTTTATCGTAAAATGAAGTAAGATCTAAGGGCATCAATGAAGTCATAAACATATATTCATAAGATATTTTGTCCATAAAACTTTGTATTCGTTCTGACCTGATGATCCATCACAACCCCATTTCGTGAGCAATGTTAATTCATTGACATTAACCATATTTTCCTTATCTATTGTCTCAAATAGTCTTTTTGCAGTATGATCTAGTAATTTTTGTAAATTATTTGACGCCGAACTCTCTGTAATATTAATGTCATCTGGGTAGCAATCCTGTTTTGATTTTTGGATATTTTTATACAATGGAAATATATCGAATCCAATTTTCTTCGTCGCAGCTCTTATTGTTTCATACTGTCGTCTTGATAACTGAGCATCCATTATTAATGCCAGAGCAGTGTTAGCATCAAAACCATTTTTCTGATTTTGTATTTTACTTGAAGCGGCATCGATCATTTGTTGTGGGTAAGCAGCGCGTAATTCGCTTAGTTTCATCCGTTTTGCACGATCACAGCATTCGTCGAAACTCTTTTTCGGTCTGCCTACTGAATAGTTTGATGGCCCAGTTGGAGTAGAACTTGCAACTTCAAATTCGACTTCATCAAAAATACCTTGTAACCAAGTACTGTACTTCTTATAGAATCTCGGCTTTGATCATTGCACTGTATTCCATATCTTGAATTTAGCTGTGGAAGAAATCGTTTTCTAATCTCCTGCAAAATCTTGTCGAGATAATTGTCTGGAAGATTTGGGTAAGATGTACCAATACATAATTTTAGACAATTCAGATCTCGATCAAGACATGAAAAGCTTTTCCATCTCCTATCAAGAATTAGTCACAGAATTTTTCCGTTGTGATCGAGATCTCAATCGTCTAAAATTATGTATTGGTACACATCTTACCTAAGTCTTCCAGTCAAGACAAAGAAGTACAGTACTTGGTTACAAGGTATTTTTGAAGTCGAATTTGAAGTTGCAAGTTCTACTCGAACTGGGCCATCAAACAATTCAGTAGACAGACCGAAAAAGAGTTTCGACGAATGCTGTGATCGTGCAAAACGGATGAAACTAAGCGAATTACGCGCTGCTTACCCACAACAAATGATCGATGCCGCTTCAAGTAAAATACAAAATCAGAAAAATGATTTTGATGCTAACACTGCTCTGGCATTAATAATGGATGCTCAGTTATCAAGACGACAGTATGACACAATAAGAGCTGCGGCGAAGAAAATTGGACTCGATATATTTCCATCGTATAAAAATATCCAAAAATCAAAATAGGATTGCTACCCAGACGACATTAATATTACAGAGAGTTCGGCGTCAAATAATTTACAAAAATTACTAGATCATACTGCAAAGACTATTTGAGACAATAAATAAGGAAAATATGGTTGATGTCAATGAATTAACATTGCTCACGAAATGGGGTTGTGATGGATCATCAGGTCAGAACGAATACAAAGTTTTATGGACAAAATATCTTATGAATATATGTTTATGACTTCATTGATGCCCTTAGATCTTACTTCATTTTACGATAAAAATATTATTATTTGGAATAATGATCGACCTTCTTCAACGAGATATTGCAGAGCAATACAATTTGAATACACAAAAGAAACTGCTGAAAAAATAAAAAGTGAAAAGCAACGTATATGGATGACGAAATTGCTCAATTACGAGAAACAGAAATAGAAAAGTTCGGAACCACATTCAAAATAAATCATCAAATGATATTTACGATGATAGACGGTAAGATAGCTCAAGCTGTAACCCACACGCCTTCATCATCTTCGTGTGCTTCATTTGCGGATCCAAACCATCTCAAATGAACAACTTAACAGAAATTAACAAAAGGTGAGGCACTCAAATTAGGAATGTCACCCTTGCACGCACGAATCAAATTTATGGAGTGTATTACATATTGCCTACAATTTGTCTTTCAAGTGGTCAACAACGCCAGAAACAGGCGTTCAAAAAAAAGAAACAAAAAAAAGAATACAAGACGCTTTTTATAATAAACTTGGACTGAGAGTGGACATCGTTAAACAAGGTTCCGGATCATCTAACGACGGAAATACTTCTCGACGATTTTTTGCTGATCCAAAAATCACAGCAGAAATAACTGGAGTTGACGAGGAATTGATAAGAAAATTTTCCACAATATTACAAACGATTAATTGTGGTAAAGAAATAAATTCAGAAAAAATTCGGTTCTTATGTGTACAAGGCAGCAGAAATATTTATTGAAAAATATTCTTGATACTTTATGCCAATTACCGTTCATAAAACTCTTCTTCACGGTAAGGAAATTATAGAAATTATACAGCGTTACCTGTTGGGACATTATCGGAAGAAGCTCAAGAGGCAAGAAATAAGGACTATAAACGATATCTACTTAATCATAGTAGAAAATGTAGCCGTCTGTTTTACAAATGAAAATATTATGCATATGTAAGAAATCAAAGGGGGCTTAACCCGATAGGTGGCTCCACGAGTTGCATGAGAGAGTCGTGATGTCGCGAGAGGCGTTGACGTCGGTGTTGCGAACGCGCGATCGGGCGTTGCGTGTGATTGGTCGGTGGCATCACGAGATGCAGTCGTCGTATGTAACGGTCGTGCAAGTTAGAACGTGTTCAAGCGCGAGCATGCGAGAAGTAGTCGATAGAAGGATATAGTGGAGATCGGTCGTATGTCTGAGGGCTTTCGCCTATGTAACGCGTCCAGACATATCGATACGCGATTACGAGTTCGTGCAATGAACTCTCCGGTAATGTAATAAGTGGAAATACATTCTAAGGATAACGCCATATATCTTGTCTTTCTTCATCGCCATCCCATCCTCGTCTGTTCCCGCGGGGTCTGATATATTCAATACCCGCATTAATCGAACGAGATCATCGCATAAAATTCTATAAGAGAATTATCACGGAAACATTAACACGAAGTTTACACATATATGATGCTCGTGTCATCCGATCCGTTAATAACTAGTTTAAGAAGTAAACCACATAAAAAAATTTAGACTTAAGCGATGAAACGCAAGAATTACTTTGCTCTTATACGTAAAATTAAATGTAAATTGAATTTTTATTTAATTTCAATCAAATACTTGTTCCTATCATTAATTTTTAATAAATATACACTTTTGCAATTTTTATAAGTCAACGTTGAAAGGTTCTATAATCATTCATTGCATATTTTACAAGTAACATAATTTTTTCCGCGATTCGCGCAAACGGCTCCACTGTGCGCCGGGCCCGGGCCGGCCGAGCGCGGCCGCAGCATATCCCCTCCTAACTGGCTAGTTCGGACACGAACCGATAGCACGGACGCAAACCATGTGCGGTTACCGAGCGAAACGACGTAGTTTATGCGCACTTTCTCAGGTGGCGCGTCGGAAGATGCGACATGCGACACACAAAAATTGACGAAAAATACCGGGATGGCCTCTCTCAGGTTATTTCTCTCTGCCCAAAGGTTATATGGATTTTTGCATGATCATTCGTTATCCATAACATCCCGTGGTCTGTTGTCTGTTGAGAAAGGAGTCACGCATGGTCACGCAGCCCACGCCACAGGTGGAGTAACGCGAACGCGATTGCGGTGAGACTGTTCATTGTGAAAGACGGACGATATATCGCCGTAATATTTTGTGTACATTCCGTTGATCGCTGTTCCTGCGCGCGATCTCAAGAATTTAAACACTCGCACACGTGAAACTTTACTGTCTCGACAAGTCGCGCACCTTCTTCAGTTCCTGGTGCTTTGCAGTAATGCAAGGGGCTTCGGCCTCTTGCACAAGCTCAGAGGGGGGGCTTCACGAGATTCCTCCCCATCCTGATTTTAACCACACTAATCCCGCGTGTATTACAGCCCCTTTGGGGCAATTTGAAAACTTTGCCTCCCAGTATGCGAGCATAAGCTCACACAATTTACCCCCACATTCCGGCACACCCGTGTCAGATCCTCGTGTTGCTATAGTAAAGGACAATCCACGTGATAAATCTCTCCCCATGGACGAGGATAGCGACGAGCACATGGACACGACGAACGTTAACGATAACGTTCCGCCCGCATCTAACAACGACAATCCTCCCCCTCCCCCTCCTCTTCTACCCGCAAACAATGATCGCAAGAGATCATCACCCTTCTCAGACTCGGAAACGTCCGGCGACTCAGGTAACACGCCCAAAATGATTAAGAAAGGGTCGGAAAAACGTGCGCCGTCGGACGGCGCACGTGCCCAACTACCGGAAGAACAAGCATTCAAATACTCGCACACAGACAAGTCGAGTGGGCAAGCAACGAGTTCGGACGTATTTCGCGGACGACACGTTTTAACGTGTTCGGACGTGTTTTGTCCGGACGGAAATTTTTTTGAAGTATTGCGACTGTTACTGTCTGCATTGTTATTTTTTAATATATCGAGTCTGAAATACAGCATTAGAATTGTATAATGGCCGACGCAACATCCGAAAAGGAACGCATGTGCCAATAACCAGGAAAGAAGAAGAAGAAGCACACAGACAAGCAACCATATTCGGTTTTCGTTCAATCGTCAAAGGAAGGAGGCGACCCCTCCCTCCACCCTCTCAACGTCAGTAGGCTTATCTCACAATTCGCATACAAAGATGTTATAGAAGTGCGTAAAACCGGGCGCGGCAGAGTCACGGTCGATTTTCGTAGCAGCGAAGCTGCAAATAATTTGGTTAACAATCCCTTATTAAAAACGGCTAACCTAAAAGCCTATATTCCATCTTTCAAAGTACAACGAATAGGCATCATTAAAGATGTGCCCAAAGAATTTCTCGCGGAATCGCTCTCAGGTTACATCGAATCTTCCGCAAAAATTTTAGGCATCGACCGGTTAAACAGACGAGTTAAAGTTGGCGAAGAATTCCAATTCCTCCCTTCGCGTACGTTAAGGATTAAATTTGCAGGTCAAACCCTTCCAAATTCGGTCAGCCTATTCAAGGTCAAACACAAAGTTCATCCTTTTATTCCCAAATTAAGAATCTGTTATTCCTGCTTTAGGCCTGGCCACATCGGTAACCAGTGTAAGGGACGCCCCCGATGTTTGATTTGTGGCAAAGACAAACACGATAAAAACGAGGAATGCCTTCACAAGGACCACCCCCCGAAATGTATTAATTGTAACGGGCCGCATCGAGCTACGTCATTTGACTGTCCGATTATTTTACAGCAGAAACAAATTAATTCATTGGCTGCAACTGAAAATATGTCATACATCGAGGCCAGAAGAAAGGTTAAGGGTGCTAAGCTACCCGACGATCCAAGGCTTGACTTCGTTAATTTCCCTAATCTAGAATCCACAAGGTCAGCACCTAATTCCTTCACAGATAACGCGCCACAGCTCCAAAATAGGTTCAATCTCCTAGCTGGAGAAAGCGATACATACTCAAGCTCAAATTCAGGGGGGAACACCTACTCGTACGCCAACGCCACGGCCAAACCCCTTCAAAAGCATTCCGCTCCTGTAAGAGGTAATGTTTCTAATTTATTCAATGCACGAAATGGCTCATTTGCAACTCGCAAGCCACAATTTTCAACACAACACTTAGAGGCGCTTTTCTATCCTAACGGTAGAATGCCAAGCAGCGACACAACCCCTTCTCCCATCCAAACTTCCACTCCGAGATCGCCGAGTTCGTCAGGCTCGGAGGAAAACTCTTCCTCTTCCGCTAAGTCAGATGAAAATTTTGCTTTCAATATTTCCTTTTTGATTAAACCACTTCTGCAAAATGTTGTAGAAGCTTTTTTCTACGAGCAATTAGCTAATCTGTTCCATTCTTTCAGCTTACAAGGTCCTGATACATCTCTGCCGAGCCAGTCAGCTCCCCTTAATCTTGGCGGTGTTGTTGATAACGTTCCCACCCCAAGGGCGTAACTCCGCGTCAGCAGAAATCAGAATTCTGCAATGGAACTCCAGAGGTATTCAAAATAAATTACCCGATCTGCAACAAATTGCAGAAAATTATGATATTTTCTGCATTCAGGAAACTCTCCTCACGGAGGTGAGTAATTTTAATATTCGAGGCTTCCAGCCATTAAGGCAAGATATTATCAACCCGGGATTATGCGGTATTTGTTTTTTCCTGAGGTCGAGCTTAAAAGTCTCCTCAGCTCAATTTCCTTTTGTTGTACACGATTCTATTGAAGCGGCTGCCATTACTCTGCCTTTTCGAAATGACGAACTGCTTATTATTAATGTCTACAGACATCCTAACGCTAATACGCCTGTGCAGGCGTTTAATGATTTATTTAACTTTGCGTCAAACTATAAGTATGCTCTTATAATTGGAGATCTAAACGCACATCATCTTCTCTGGGGCAGCACCCACAGCGACAGTATTGGCGGCCGATTAGCTTCTCGTGTCGAAATATATAACTACTTTATACTTAATGACTTCGAATGCACGCGTTATAACCCGAATACAAACAGCGGCTCTATTATCGATCTTGTCATGGCCTCTTCGGATATCGCGGATAACTGCCATTCACGCACATTGAGTGATCCTATGGCCAGCGATCATTTTCCCATTGAGACTATCGTTAACGGCACAGTATCCAGAATTAAGCGTTATGCATACAAACTTAAATTGAGCGATTTACAATTAGTTGAACTCAACATCAGATTGTCAAAATGCCAGGAGCACGTGATAACAGACTCTGACAACGAATTAGAAGAATACGAGGTTTTGGAGAACTGTATTAGGAAAACGGCTGCGGAAATATTGATAGAGGAAGGCAAGGACGGCAAAATCGGTCCCAGAAACATAACTTACAAAGGCACTCCAGCCCCGTGGTGGAACGCGAAATGCGCAGAGGCCATCAATGAACGTAAAGCGGCTTTTGAGACGTTCAAAAGAGATCCTTCAAGGGATACTTACCAGGAACTCAGGCAACAAAATAGGAAGTGCAGACGTACTCTCCACAAACAAAAGAGGATTGGCTGGCGCACCTTTTGCTCCAGCTTTAATTCTAGAACCCCTACCGCAGAAATATGGCGGCTGGTCAAAGCCTTCAAGAACAGAAGCAACAACGCCTTCGTGGATCACAAGAACCTCGAGATTTCGCAGCAAGCGGCAATTGACAAATTATGCCCTCCCTCCTGTTCCCCCCCGCCGGCCCCTTCACTTCAGGCTTCACAACTAGAAGACGCAATCACTCCAAACGTTCAACACTGGATGGAACAACCTTTCACAGAAAACGAATTTAAATCTGCTTTGGCATCCGCCAAAACAAATTCTTCACCGGGCCTAGATCAAATCAACTATGCAATGATTAAAGCCCTTCCAGAAGACTATCAGGCGCATTTATTAAAAATTTTCAACAAATTCATTGACAGAGGCACCTTTCCGGATAGCTGGAAGGAGGCCCTAGTGGTTCTCATTCCCAAACCAAACTCCAGCGGCGTTCGCCCGATAGCACTACTCTCGTGTTTACTCAAATTATTGGAAAAATGTGTATACAGCAGACTGCGATGGCACTTCGAGGCCAACGATATCTTCTCGGAAACTCAATTCGGCTTTCGCAGCTTTCGGTCATGTAGCGACAGCTTGGCAATTCTCTCGAACGTCATACACCTCGGATTCATTAACAACGAATTCACAGTTTGCGTGTTCCTGGACATCGCTGGAGCATTCGATAACGTCAGACCCGAGATTCTTGACGAGGATTTAAAAAGAAACGGCGTTCCCGCTAAGATGCGTTGCTTCATAGGTCATTTACTGAGAGATAGGAGAGTATTTTTTTCTCGAGACGGTAGTATACAAGGCCCATACAATGTTCACAAGGGCGCTCCACAGGGGTCCATACTGAGCCCACCGTTATATAATCTTTACGTCAAAGACGTCAAGCGACAATTGAGCCCGGGAGTGCATTCTTTAGAATATGCTGACGACACAGTCGTCTACATCACTCACAAATCTCTTAAAGCAGCCTTTCGGTTGCTGGAAAAATCTTTGAATGCCCTGAATGGTTACCTTAGAGACAGAGGCCTCGACTTGGCACCTGCCAAGTCTCGCTGCATGATCTTCACACGAAAAAGGAAATATCAACTTCCAAAGCCTAACATCATAATTAACGGCTCCGCTGTCCCTATGGTCAACGAACACAGATTTTTGGGAATAAATGTGGACAACAAGATGACGGGCAAGCCCCACATGAAATATCTGCTTAACAAGGGCAGGAAGATCTCCAGCATACTAACGGTTTTGTCCGGGTGCAGATGGGGCGCTCACCCCCAGCTGCTAATTTCTTTATACCGTGCTGTTTTTAGAGGTGCCATCGAATACGGTTGCGTCGTCTTCAAATACAAAGGCAATAAACAGCTATTTCTCGCCATACAGCGACTACAATGGAAACTATTGAGATGCGCCATGGGATACCGCATGTCTACGCCCATTAATGTTATCTTGGACGAAGCGAAGGAACCGCCATTGAGTTACCGCTTTGCGTATCTCATACATAATTATTTGGTTAAAAGCTTTTCTTGTAATTTCAACCCGGTTATAGAAAGCCTTAAACAGGTACAATATAATGCATTTGGAGCCACTAAACGAGCTAAGTCATGCCGCATGATCCCACTCTTTAGATCTTTTTTAGCAGTGCAGAGCATACGCGGAGTTATGCACCGTTCTGTTTCTCTTCCTTTTTACAGTTATCCATATTTCTCCTTAATGGAGCAACCCAAGTACTTACAGTTCTCTCACCCTAATATTAATTCTATCTCTCCACTCGAAGCTAATTTACATTTCCGAGAATCTTTTGCTGAGTTTTTGACAAACTCGATTTCGTTTTATACCGATGGCTCTAAAATTGACTCTTCTCACGCCGTTGGCGCCAGCGTTTATTCACCAGATTTACCTCTGGAAATACGCTGCAGACTTTCTCCAGACGCTTCTAGCTTTTCTGCAGAGGCCTGGGCAATCTATGAAGCTCTCTTCATCATACAGCAGCTTCAAATTCCTACTGCTGTCATATTCTCAGACAGCAAAAGCGTTTTACAAACTATTACTTCTTACAACTTTACACATAAAAATTACATAATTACTCTAATCCGCAACATGTATTACAGGGCCGTCACCTCGGGTTCCGAAATCACGATGGCATGGATTCCATCGCACAAAGGCATTATTGGAAACGAGAGGGCGGATTCCTTGGCCAAAGAGGCCATCACGCGGGGTAGAGGGTCCAACTTTAAAGTTCCTTACTCTGATCTGTACCACAGATCTAAGCATATCTTAGCAAACAAGTATAAAGACTATCTGCATAACATGGCTTACGAAAAAGGAAACTTTTATTATACTCGCTATCACTCAGACGGAGCCAAGCCTTGGTTTCACCGCTTATTGCTCACTAGAGCACAAATTGTTATTGCTAACCGGTTACGTAGTGAACACTACAACTTAAATTATAGTCTGTACCGGAAAAATATTGTTGACTCCCCGGGATGTCCTTGTGGAGACCCTCATCAGGATGCTAACCATGTAATTTTCGGGTGCGACCTGACTCGCGACAAAACCCCTCCCCTTTTTAAATACTTACGCGAAGAATATCCATCATATCCCATGGACATATTTTCTGTTCTACAAAAACCCACACCTAAATTGTGTCGCTTACTACTTTCCTTTTTCAATTCCTGCAACTTACACATTTAAATATTGCGCCTTTCCTCCCCCCCTCTTTACATTATCTTGGCTTGCGCCACCTGTTGAGCCGACATATCGTAGAATTGTATAATGGCCGACGCAACATCCGAAAAGGAACGCATGTGCCAATAACCAGGAAAGAAGAAGAAGAAGATCCATAACATCCTGGCAGATGAGACATAACAAAAACAGTAGAAGCAATTTGCCTTTACAATACGCCAGTGAATGATACGGATAAAAGATTCGCAAAGATTATAATTTAATTTAAAATTAATTACAGAATTTTGTTTTGGTATTCAAACACGTTCAAATAACCGATATTAGGTTCATTTTACATTCATTTTTTAGATTTAAGTTTCTCATTCTTTTTCTCTCTATTCGAGAGAGATAGATCCAACATCTATTTTGCTCTATATCATTAACGTATAGTGCGCCAAACGCATACGTCTTTGCTCACATATGTATGTATTTCAGATAGCGGATTTAATAAAATAATTTAGATTATATATATAAAGATGTTATTATATCATATCCCTTGGTCTTTTCTACCTTCGGTAATGTCGGTAATAGAAGGCATAGAAAGTAATCGGCGTTTACCCCAGCTGCGAAATGAACATCTTTATTATTGAAGAATCATTTAACAATAAGAGATACATAGCGAAGAGTGTACACTCAATTCTAAAATAATACAACAGTATCATGTTTTCATGCTTCTTGCTTTGCATGTGAAATAAAAATTATAGACATGATCCTCGTGATATTGGTTGTTATCACGCAATTCTTCTAATTTCTCGCACACGCAATCGCAATTCAATCGGTGCGAGCGGAAGTAGCATACAAATACTTCCATTTATTTGATCATTATTATGAAGCAGATTAAGTCGCGCTGTATTGTTATTCGTGACGTATTTTAGAACAAATCTTGCGACAGCTCCGTATACCTTTCCCTCATTATGCGATTCTCTCGGACATTAACAGCGATTTAAGGAAGGAATGCAACTGAACGGAAAATGTTCGAATCGTCGATTTCAAAACATTTCAGATGGAAGATTAAACGTGTGTCCTGAAGTCAGTAGTCGACTAGGCCTCTGGAATAACGGAAAATGGCATGGTTTTTCTTTAGGAGCATACAAGATTTACGTTATATCTAATTGCACCGAATCAGCATTGATCTGTGCTCAATCAATCTGCTCTCTGTGTTAATAATCAGGACTACGTAATAGAGAGACAATCGCTAACGTCCAGTAAATACGAATTGTCGGTGCAACTCGGCAATCGCAACTTTAGGCGTCAGAATCGAGGGATTTTACCGATTGTTCCTCGGACTCAGTGAACGAAGCGGTGAATCTCTGTATCTTCTACGCGACTCTGTTCTACCCCGGTCACGATCATCGCGCCGATCTCTCTCCCTATCCCGCTCGCGATCGCCGTCCATGTCTCGCCTGTCGCGTCGTACGGGATGGTGTCTCGGACTACGGCTCGGACTTGGTGTACGAGACACGGAGGACCGCGTGTCGGAACTGTGGCCTTCGTAACGATGTCTCCGTTCTCTTTGTCTGAAAAGTAAAACAGAATTCACGTCGCTACTTAAATTGACGATCTTAAAAAGTTGACGCACGCCGCGCATCACAAGGTAAAAATTATTCACTTTCTGCGGAGTTTCAAAGACATTTCTCGAATCTCGTCTTCCCGATCCTGTCTCTGTTGCTCCATCTTCTCGATTCTCAACTGCTCGGCTTTCTTGTCAGCTTTATCTAAAAGAATTCATTTTACATTTGCCTTTTATGAATTACTCTTGGATTACTCCTCATTCTTTCAGACATCAACCTACACTGTCTGTTTAACAGGGCCTGCATTTTCTTTTTAAGCCGCTCCTGGGGTGTAATTTTCAACGACTGAAAAATATAAAACTCTTAAAAGTCTATAGAGAAAGAGCTCGATATTTTTGGTATAACTTAAAAATCTAGTGCCCATTATACGTACAATATGTAGTATGCACTAATATATTTTACCAATTATAGAATATAACCGAATATATGTACCACAAAAAATTTGCCATTTCCTTTATTAGACAATTTAATATAATGCAATTACGAACAAACGAAAAAAGATAATAACAAAGCGGTCAACTCGATATGAATTCATTTCAGCGATAGTTATCTCAAAAATAAGATGATAGTACGATTCAAAAATTCTCAAATTCTTTGTGGCTCTAACGATACGTTAAAATTCTGCTTCAGAATGAATTAAAAATAAAACAAATAAATGTAGAATATGACGTCGACACATCATATTCTGAAGTGTAATATAATGAAAACGAGACGCGCTTGTTGAGGTTCTTCGTTCAGATGGAAGGCATACAGACATTATACTTATATAGACATGGTACTTATATAAGTATGTCTTTATTCTCTGTGCGTTAAGTGACTAAGAAAGCGTTATGGTTCTTACTGACTTTGTGTCCGCCACCAGAATTTGTACTTAACCCTGCTTTTGGCTTGTTCCTGAAATATTCAGAAAAAAAGTCCACGCATAACAATTTGATATACGTAATATAAATTAAGATTGTTCGCTGCTTATAAAATGCTTACACGCTTGTATTTATCGGAGTCTTCGGTGTTGCTGGATTGGATTTTTCTTCGTTATCAGACAGCTCTAGCTCAAGACTAGACGATTTTCCACGTCGGCCATAATACCTGCACATGAAATAAGTTATACACACTCACGTTACAATAATTTGATCTTTGAATAAACCTACGAAAAATTTTTACCTGGGCAGTGCTGGCGTCTTATTATCATCGCTTCGCGATCGTTTACAGCTAGATTGACTTCTCGATCTCGATCTAGATCTTGATGGAGACTTCGATCTCGAGCGAGACTTGGATCTCGATTTCGACAGCGAATAGCGTCTTTTCCGATAGCTGTCTCTAGAATGGCTTCTATTATGCGATTTAGACCTCGATCTTGATGCCGATATGCTGCTCGAGGACGAACTCCTCGATCTCTTCAAACGCGAGCGTGATCTAGATCTTGACCTCGATCGAGAAACTGAACGCGATCGAGATCTGCTGGTACTTCTACAGCGCGATCGTGATTTACTTCGCGTTCGGGATCGTCTGGTGCGACTTCTTGTGCGGGATCTTGTATACTTTCGAGGTCTCGAGCGTGTGCGTCTAGATCTGAAATAAGATTAAATACTAGATATATTACAAAGCAAAACATTAATAGTGTCAATAATTATCTAATAAGTTCTTTTATTTTGCAACTTACCTCATTCTAGATCCACTTCGTTTTCTGTCACGTGTCCTATACGACTTAGTCCTACTAACAGAACGTGAACAACTTCTCGACCTGGACTTGGATATTTTTCTACTGACAGTTCTATCGTTGAAAGCAGGACTGTCCGACCTCCGCCGTCTGAGATACGAATAATTGACTTTTCTTGAATTTGACGAAGACACATGTGATGTGCTACCATGAGTCTCTTCTTCCCCACCGAAGCTTGTGATGTAAGTAATCTGTCCCGTATTTACAGGTGATGTGGATCGCGATCGCGATTTGGAAGAGGATTTCCTATAAGGATTATACTCCGGGCTTTCCCTAGCTGCATAACTGAGATGAAGATAGAGAAATTTATATAAGTAATAACGTAAAAAAATACTTAATTTTAATATTTAATTTAATTTTTTGCGAAAATGCAATGAGTTATTACCTAGGCGGACTCATAACGCGACCTATCATCTTCTTTTCCCTGAATGCACGCCTTTCTCTACGCGATCGTCGACCCTATTGTATATAAAATGGAAAACATACATTAAAACATTTTCTTACA
Source organism: Temnothorax ravouxi (assembly GCA_030770255.1). Lineage (NCBI taxonomy): Eukaryota > Metazoa > Arthropoda > Insecta > Hymenoptera > Formicidae > Temnothorax > Temnothorax ravouxi. Next base: position 54,583 of record JASTWP010001359.1, read on the forward strand.
TCAAAGCGTGACGTATTTTCAGACATTTAATTATAATATATCATAGTATATATAAATATATAATTAAAAAATATATATTAATTGTGTTTTGAATTAATGTAATTATTTACCGAGTACATAGCTTTCTCCTCCTCCTGCTTGCGGGCCTGTCGCAAGGTTTCAGCTTCTTCAAAATCTTGTGTTAAAAAGCTAAAGTAATCAGCACCTAGAAGTCCATATTTTTGAGCTACTAAATTCATCTCATGTGCCTGAGATGGTTCTATTTGAGATACGTCCACGCATATATCTAAAAAAAAAGTAATACATTACATTAAAAAATTTGGTTCTTGTAACATATCAAATTTCAAGGCGTATTAACTCATTATTGACCGGAGATGTATACCAGCAATTTTTTTATTGCCCATTATTGAGAGTGACTTTAGAAGTTTACTTTATAAGGACATACAGTTTAAATCATTATGCAAAGTTGTTAGAGCTTGTATTATTGGATTTGTGATTGCGTTTATCCTTCACTTTCTGTTACAGCTTGTTTCTTTTCTGACCTTATGTATATTATAAACAAAACTTAGAAATGACTGATATTTACTGATTTACTCACATGTTTCAACATTGACCCGTATAAAAAGTAACGGAGGCGCGGAAACTAATACAGGCGTTAGTTGCTGTACAAAATACTCGATCAACAATGTGTTAAACATTGCATTAAGTAAAATAATGATACCTAAATCTATATCGCTATCTTCATCATCTCCCTTTTCCTCTGATATAACTGGATCCACTGTTGTTTTTGCCGGTTCAGGTATCGGCTCTTCGGTTTCATAATTATATCCGATGGCAGCGCTATTAGCAGATTTCTTCTTATCTTTCGCAGCATCCAACTTTGTTGACGAACCAAACTGTTCTTCCAAATGTATTTGGTGAAGAAACTTTTCTTCAGTCACTGAAGAAGAGACGTTTGAGTGAAGACATAAGGAAGACTGATAAGAGATCCCTGTACAACGGAGGGAAAGACAAGCAACGTACCGCCTAGAAATTCATTTTGCACAATTATGCGGTAGCGTTCATAGTTGATATGTCTGTCTTCGCTTGTCAGAGCAATATCAACATCGATAGTATCTAGCGGCTCTGGTATCCAATCCAGATGTGCTCGTACATCAAAACGATCAATAAGATTGTCCTCATTGCCTTGCCATGGCATCCTGCGCAATAAAACACATCATTCTCTGTTGATGTACGTTGATGCACAATTACCGGTTAATATTATACTGCAACACACACTCACATGTTTGCAGGACTGTCACCCGCAGCGGCTATTGCCGGATCCAAATGTATCTTACACGGTCTACCGTGCAGCTGGAGAAATTGAGTAGGATCTGATTTCTAAAATGAAGCACAAGAACGTTCAATTATTATACAATACCTCTGCTCCGCAATTATATCTTAAGCTTTACATTAAAAAAAAAGCAATAATGAAGGTTAACCGAGGAACAGAAAAAGATATATAAAAATTCCGTGAAAATAATACGCGACCTATCGATCTGTCGTAAATTAGACGAAAGGAGAAATTCGTCGCGCACATTTTCGCGCAGTTTCTTACGATTTTTTCATAGTAGTCCCGTCTACGTTCCGCTCTGCGACGATAATCGACCAGCATGCCGCGTATTTTCTTTTCCTGCTTGCGTGCCTCGTGCCACATTCTACCGCCGGTCTTCTTCACGGAGAAACTCATTTTTCTCTTCTCACCGCCGTGGAGGTCAATTTCGCGCGGCTAGCTCGACGTGGGTGCCATTCGTCCGGCTGTAATCGCTAAAAAATTGAAGCACTAATAATTGACACGCTTTCCTCTCCCGCGAAGGCGGACATGTTGCTTTTTGCCGAGACGAGAACGGCGAGAACTGCTTTAGCGACTTCTTCCGGATTTGGCGGAAATCACTTGCACAATCAGGACGCGCTTGCGGGCCTTGCGGCGATCAATGATTTGGATCGATGATAAATTGTTTAATCTCGTTACTTTTGTTTTTAATACATTTTCTTTAATATTAGATATTAAATAATTGAATTTTTTCAATTAAGTATTTATCAATAATTATTCAATTTTATAAAGTTTAGTTATTTAATAATATACAATAGTATATATACCTATATATTGAATCGTGTCTCATAAATAATATGGTTTTTTTAGAGAATTTTTGAAATAAAACAAAAAATTTGGTATTTTAATTTTAATCCAAAATATATTTTCCATTATATTATTTACTTCCTTTCATCTTAAATCTCCAATCTCAAATCCTCAATTCCCCGGTGATAAAAGTCTTTCGGTTTTGAGCTGAAGTTTAAATCAAGCTCCCTTTTACACTGCATTATTTATTATTGGGGTGACTCAATTATTTACACCGCATTGCTATTATTTTTATTTTCAATAAATTATTTCATATTAAATATTTGTTAATAATTATTCAATTTCATTAAATTCAATTATTAAAGTAAATTAAATTAAACTACAAAAGAAGATATGAACTCACACGAAACTCCCCTAGCTGTTTCGGTTTCAGCTTTCGTATTTTATATAGAATGCTCTTTTTATCGTCACTCCATGCATCTCTATCCCCGTCTCAATTATCTGTTCGCCGAACTGACAATAGAAGAAAAATCAGCTTATCCTGATTAAAATAATAATAAAATATTTCAGATTTTTCCTGCCAACACATCTTTGTAAAAATCTGAATATGAGAAAATCTGTGTAATTTATTATCAGAAATGTTTATACATGCATACGGATACTGAAATATTCCGAAAATCTTCATTATTTCTGAAAGTATCTAAAAAATTGTATATACTTTTTCAAAAAAATTTTTTTTTTAAACGCGCTTATCATTTTTCTCACACGTGGATTCTCGTATAATATAATAACTATAAGAGTGGAAATCGGGTGCGGCGCGAAAGGTCAGCGGAAGAAAAGGTAACAGCAGAAGGTGAAGATGCTTTTGTTTATTATTAACCTTATGTAATATCGTTTCAAATTTTCAATTACATTATTATATATAATAATAATTATAATAATCATCATAATAATGTTATGACAATGTATACACGTTAGATACAAGTTCATTTTCCTTCATCCGGTATGGAGTTTTGTTAATTATTTTTTTTTCATCTTAATAAATCGGTTTTTTGTTTCTTAATTAACATTTTACCACTTCCTCTCTCTCTCTCTCTTTCTCTCTTTCTCATACACACACGCATACAACCGGACGCACACACGTTCTCTCTCTCTTTTTTCTTCTCGCTCTCCGTCCCATTCATCCCCTATATTTTTTTGTCCCGATTGGTGCATGCCGAACGGGACATCCAGATATATCATCAACCTTTCACGCTCGTGATTCTCAAAAGACGCTTACGCGTTGCCTCTCAGGCGCATCTCTCTTTCTCTCGCTTTCTGTCAGTCGTATTATAGTTATATTTGTTTCTGAACACATTTTACTCATGACGTTAGGAAACTTAGGTTACTTTATTTCCGCCGCGGCAACGTGTTCCAAAGATCTCGTAATTAATTAAGTTTGCCTCTCGCGAGCGCGCGGACTTTTTCAAAGGCCGCACGTGCGCCCCGCAAATGTCAGATTTGCAAGCCCGTATACGTAATCGAATGGTAAAAGGAAACGTGCGTGCGAAAACACGCACGGGAGGAAGATTTCCTTGAAGATTTCTCACGGATCGATAACTCAACAAAAATTACAAGTCGAACGAAAAATTAAAAAGCACGTTAATCCTCCGTTGCTCAAATTTTCGTCGAGAGATTTCAGAGTCTTCAATGTATACAAATATGAATCAGTATGAATATTCGTATATAACAGATTATCGTCGTCTTTCCGAAGACAAATAGACGTCTATGTTATAAAACTTTAAAATTACGATAATAATCGAACGGCTCGGAGCCAAAAAAAAATCGAATAAAAAAAAACCCCCCGGCGCGTGACTTAAAGATTACTGGGCAACGGATGATGAAGGAAATTCGTCGACAAATTGCTCTCGCGCTTACAAACGTTTAAAAAGCATGCGAACGATGCGCAAATATCCCGCGTATATATAATACGTCGACTAAAATAAATAGTAAAATTAAAATACAGTTCGACTCGTTATTCTCTCTCGTGATCGTTCTGCAAATCGCATTCTCTAACGTTTTATGTAAAAAAAAAAAAAAAATACATATATACGTATGTACGTATGCATATGTGTGTGCGTACGCGGTGAAAAATCGTTTGGAACATGAACCGCGGCCGGATCTTACGCTATATAAATGTATACATCTCTGTTGTCTTGCTAGTTGGCTTAAATACTTTGCATTTTTTTGCGACAGCTGAATGGAGTGGACAAATTCATCCCGAGACGGTGGTGTGGCTCTCGCGAAACTCGAAATAAAGCGCGCATATCGGAAAGCGAACCCTATAAGGGGGAGGATTTCTCGTCCTGCTTCGCCGGGCTTCCCTTCTCCCATCGGGAGAGGCTGTGTGTGTTGCTGCACGGGTGCGCTTTTAAAAAACGCACTCCCTCGCCGCGTCCTCTCTCTCTCTCTCGCGCGGAAAAAAACGGAGAAAAAAAAGAGAAAAAAAAGAAGAAAATTTCTACATATCGCACAGCTCGTTCGACGCGTCTTAAACGCGCTTTAAATTGCTATATTTCTCCCGAGATTCGAGAATCGTGCCCTACCGCGGCTATACCCGTGAAAAAATTTTCTCTAAACTCGTTCGGCCTGGACACGCCGGGCGGTGTCCCTTTTAGCTTCGCCAAGAAAGAAAAAAAAACTCGCGGTCTGCCAAGGAGGAGCGCGACCGATGTATAAAACTTTCACATGAATCTCATTAGCGAGGTGGCTCTTTTTTGCGTTGCATCAGGTAGAAGTTTCGGATCGAGGCTCGGCCGGCTTCTGTGGTGTCTTCTCGCGATCGGAGGGACGTCTTCGGAGAGGATAAGTTTTTCAGGAGTCGTCTACCGCAGCCGGTGGAACGAAGAAAACGACATCGATCGTGTTTTGATCGGCCTTCTCTTTTACCTGACGCTAAATGAGCTTCGTGTTCATTAATATTGAGTACCGCCAAAGAACCATGTCGCCGCGTTGGGTAAATCCATGCAGCGGTTTTTATTTCAGGATAACTGAAGGTCTTTGTGGAGAAAGTATGCCAAGCGAGCAACGGTGGCCGTTAATTGATATAATTGCGACTCAGCTCCAGCATTGCATATGTATATTTTTATCATCGCGGTATTTCGCAATACGGACAGTTAAAGAGAGTTTACGCGCCGAGTTCGCGCGCGTTCTTTCTTGGCAGACCGTGCGTCGTTAATAATCGATCGATCACTTTGCTACAGATAAACGATAATAATCATCCAGTGAAAAATCAACAATATCGTTGGAAGGAGAACGATGCGCTTCGATGCATTATCAAACGCGTCGCTGTGCCCAAGAGTCCGTCGTCGTGGGTCGGATTATGCACACCTCTCTCCGGACCGGAGAGAAAGACCGGTATACCGAGTGTCTTTGTATGAGCCATCCCGACGCGAGAATTGTCTCTCGCGCGTCGTCATCCTGTCGCGCTAAGAGCGGAATCGGCGAAATGATTCGAGGACGATAAAAAATAATATCCGAATGTATACAGAGGTTTTCCGAATGGCGTTTCTCTCTCTGAGAATGTCGTGAACACCGTTGTTTGCGGGACTAGTGAGCACAGCGTGTAACAAGATGAATTCGGAAGAGGGCACGTGATATACATATATGTATAATATGTAAAATATGTATAATATATAACATTATATGTATTTATATATCTAGTTATATGTTATACATATTACGTATATAATATATGTACACAATATTATATATATTATACATATATATGTATCGCACATTGTCTATATTTATAGAGCGTACTGATTTTTGCCGTTCAACAAGGTGTTGTTCGCGAGGACGCTCAGAATTTATCACAGAAAATCCTGAACGTCCCCGCAGTTTAATCTTTCTACACCTAACAAATCATATCCTGTACAACTTCAACCGCGGAAATTATCAAAAAAGGTCATTGAGGTAAGGTGCGACATATCCCGTTTTACGTTTCCTCTTTTCTTTTTTTTTTAGATGATTTTACAGAGAGCTGCTCTCCCCTCTCTTTAGGTATTTATTTATGTCATAGTGAATCTATCTATTTTTAAGCATTGCTTTCGAGCTATCTAATCACAACACAGACTCATTACGACTCTTGAAATTTAATGTATCTCTTAAGCACCGATTGCCGTAAAATCTCAATGCGATATAAAAACATTTATGGTACAAGTGTCAATGGGCTTCGTATTCCTATTTTATCCATTGGTGATTTACATATTATTAGATACTGTTAGAAAATTTGTTTTTCGTTCGGTAACTTATTATAAATTCGAGTATAACAAACTTCAACATCTGAGTTGCAATATAGAATGTCTCGTGTATATCTCATTAAATCGTATTCTGCAAATGTTCTTTGTATTGCAGGTGTATAAAAATATACAAATCATTCGAAAGGCCGCACGAATAAAATGATTCTTAGCAGATCGAATGGCTTGTGAAACGTTAAACTTTTCTCAGCTACTCGAAAGTATCTTATATTTCTCATATATTTACAACTAATACAACAAGAATTCAAATCTAAATTTCACAGTGAGACTCGTTACTTTTCCAGAAAATACATTATAAGAATTCTCTTGGTCGTCTAATACCTTCTTTTTTTTTTGGCCAAGCTCTTTTGACAACAGTCGCATTCATGCAGACGAAATTGCTTTGCCGCTCTGCTTTATATTTACGCATTAAAATTTTCGTACAAAAAAGATATCGCAATTAAAACGTTAAAGATGACGGTTATATTGGGAATTACACATGTAGCTTCACATTTATATCGGAGACCACAAAAAGACGATTAAAATTCAAAATATACAGAACGTCTTAAAATAATTTCATAACAGTAAATCGATAAGATCCGTCAACAAAAAAAAAGATTACGCTCGTCCCATATATGATGTGTAATAAATGTGACATAATACAGATAAATAATTCTCTAAAGTTTAAAGTCTCCGTTCATGTATTCTCTTTTTGCATGGAAGAGTATAAAAAAGCCGCAAATATATAAAATATACCTTGTAAACAGACTTGGTATTTCCATATTTTACTATCGTGATTACAGAAAAGCAACATGCATAATTCTTTAAGATTTCTTTCTCTTTACACAGCATATATTATTATTATTTTCTATTAAGTCATACTTCTTTTTCCTTTGTAACATTTGGGTGGTATAGGGATTATGGTTGCATTTTTTAATGGTCTGCCTTCAGGTACTATACTACACTTACAATTGGTAGTTTCATGACAAAATATGGTATTGATGATAATAAGAAAGAAATTATTAGTTTCTATTTTTGTTCGTCATCTAGTCGTACAATACATAAATAATAAAAAAAAATCGCATTTTAATCGAGATTTAAAATATTGGGCCAAATAAAAGTAGAGTCCTCTATATAAATAAAGGGGCTGCATTACGATTGGTGCGAATGGCATAAGCGCAGCGACCATCGGGGCAAAACGGCAAAAATCAATGACGATTGACGTTGGAAACATGTGTATGCGAGTACGCGCGTATTGTTTATTATAAAGTATCTAGGTTCTTTGTATGATTATATCATTCTTGATCGATCTTACGTGTATGCTGCTTTTTTAACTTTCTTATTACTGCTTTTTTTATGTATAAATATGTATTCTCGTTAAGCCGCGCAAACCTCGTTTGTTTAAAGTCCTTGTTCAACAACAAACTGACGTTTGCAACATCCTTGTCTTCCATTAAAGTAAATAAAAGATTCGAGTTTACAATGTCTGTGTATGTGTGTGTTTTACCTCCTCACACTTAAAAGCTAAACCCTAAAGCTGCACTCTTATCATTCACCTAAGTGTATTGTACAAATAACTAGCAGTCGACGCAACTGTTTGCTCGCAAGTACTTGCTAAACCGTTTACATTCGTGACATCGTGTATAAAACTCTATTGGAGTACATGCTTACATTGGTAAATTCTTACTTTTCCCTTCTTTTTTTTACGCGGTAATAATAGTAATTATCACTTTTTCGCTCTCTAGGCCACACAGTTTGGTTGCCGAAAGTTTTCCGCTCAGCCGTTTCTGCTAAAAACTGCTAAGAGTGTCTGTGGAAATCGGGCAGGACCCGAGAGGCCAGCTGGGTTCATCCTCACTAGACCATTACTGTCTGTCCATGCTCGAAGCTTTCGTCAATCTTCCGTGTTAGACACATATATATCCGCTCTCAACATGGGGCCAGTCAGCTTGATAAAAAATACGAAAATTCAGCAACGTAACAGAAATAGAGGTTTCCTCTCACATCTTCCCTCCCATTGCATTCTCTTCTACTCGTTGGATTTTTCATACAGTCGTTAACGCCGCCGAGCTTAGGGTATTTTTTTTTTCGTTTCTATGATCTCTTGATACATAGAGAGATTTTTGGGCTTTGTGACTTGCGGTTATTTCGTGGATTTTCCGGGAAATTTTGTTTGTATTTTTCAGAATTGTTCAGCCAAACCAACGTGTCCGAAAAATTTTTTGAATCCATTGCCGAAGAGACTAATCGCGACACCGTGTGTCTTTCTTTTCTCTTCTTGTGTCCTTTTGACTTTGTGATGGAGAAAGCAGCATCGGGGAACGACTTCCGAGATGTTTACATGCCATTTTTCCTTCTGTCGTTTCCTCAGTCAATGCTACGAAAGCATCGTACAAGGCATGCCATCTTTGTAAATTAGCTACTCATCTTCTTCACGGTCTTGCGTTCGCGACAAGCTGTATTGTCCACAGTCAGCCTGCCTGCCACTTTAGTGGATAGCGACTGGGCTCTGTTGGACGCATACCCCGACCATCGGGCTATCTTCTCTCTCTGAATCTCGCTGGTTACTGGACGCCGCCGTTGACGGCTGCCTAACCATACCGTGCGTATCAGTAGTCGAGTAGCCGTAGTTGTAGAAGTTCTGCTGCTGAATCATTGGCGAGGTCATCATCGCAGGCAGATGGGGTATACCAGGAAGAATTAGGCTATTGTACGATCCAAGAGAGCTCTGTATCAGGGAGCTGTCCATGGATTGCATGGACATCGAGGCGGACGCGGACACCCCAGTGGCCGACGTTGATGGATAGCCCGTTGTTATGGCACGCCGACTGCCCGTATGACGGGGCGAGGACTCGCAGTCCATGGGCTGGTAGCTGCCACCAGGGAGACTCGACGCTTGCATCTGTTGCAGACTGCCACCGCCGCCGCTGCTGTTGCTGCTGCCCTGTCCCGACATGGTTACCAGTCCTGGGACATCGAAAAGAGACAAAGTCAGTAGGGAAAGTAGGACATAATCTTCTCACGATATATATATATATATATATATATATATATATATATATATATATATACACACACATAAATACATACATATACATATATATACACACTATGTATATATATATACATATACATATATATACATATATACATACATATACATATATATACATACATATACATATATATACACACTAATGCCATAATCATCCACGAAAACCGCTCTAGCTTTTACAATCGAATAATCACTAATGGGAATAAAGATAAATAAAATTTCAAACGTCTACAGGGACATTTGCAGGCAATAATCTCCATTGCTATCATTTTTCCTTCACGCACGTTCGAAAGGGCGTGACGATACATTCTTTAAACATCAGATAAGTATCGATTTGCTATTACTTTTTTCTCTCCATCCCCATAAATTTAATCAGTTAAGTTAATCGAACAAATATTTGACACGCCGTAATTAATTATGAAATTGTTGATCTTAATTCCTACGCAAGGTCTCTATGCATTTTATTTGCTGTAAAATATATGCTTACAGAATGATTCGCCAAAGTAATTATATCGAATTATGTTATATGAGTAGCGTACTTAAGGAGATGTAAGATCGTCACACATGATCGCGCAATCGATTTGCATCGTGATCTTCTCTTAATTATACATATATGTAATAAATTAATGTGCAATTGGGATTTTACATTAGGCAAACTTAAGAAGAACGGTGGGATACGATAGTAAATACATATATATATACATATAATACTTATATATATGTATATATATAGACTGATATAGACAAGACTTATTTCACAAAAACGTTACAACTTCATGTCCCATTTACAGCATTGCACTTGTAAAGTGCACGATGCAAGCAGCTAAAGCATGCACAAAAAAACGAGAAGACAATGATGTGAGAAACTTTTCTACAAAACAGAAATTCGCTTAACACAGATGCAATACTTTCAGTTGGAATATGTTCTGCAATATACTCAACCCCGACAACATTCGTGTAAAACAATTTGCCATTTTCATTCACAGCGACAAACACGAGAAACGATAAAAAGAAACATATTCCAGCAGTGACATGATGCCATTTTTTCTTTTTCTCTTTTTTTTTGTCCTTATGTTCTAAGATATAGTAATCCAAAAGGACAGTCTCGCGTTATAATGAATAATTGGCCTCACAGTAGACGTTAGACGCATCAATACATCGTGTCGATAAAGGAGGCACGGGCTAGTAATATCAATCCGTGTCCCAGTAGGGAGTATTCTTCAAGCAAGCAAAGCTTCGCGCAATACATTCGAGGCCAGGATATGATTTATCAGGGACATCGTTAGTCTTTTAGCGTGTGTAGGATTGTTTGTTAGATACAGAACTTACTTATGTTAGTAAGTAAGATTAGGGTTGGGGCCTAGGACAGGTCGTCGCCGCCCCGCGGATACGACAGTCATCGAGCCACGTATTGTCCCCCCATCATATCTACGGGCAACAACAACAAGTATCGTTTAGTTTGCGCAGAAAATAAAAGATACCATTAAAAAAAGGGGGATTATGTTTGATCGCGGAATCAAGCGCACGTATTTTTCGGCAAAATTAACATTTATCAGAATAAATATTCTCGATATTGCTTAATATTTATTCGGTTATACAATCTCGATTTTTTAAGAAAAGCACAACAGTTGAAAATACCTCGTTTTAAGAGATTGCAAAAAAGATGGAGAATTTCTTATTTTCTGCACAAATCAAAACCTTCCTAAACTCTCAATAGAACTGTCCGTCTTGAGTTTCTGTTTATATCTACCTTGTGCTCAATTACTCAAAGATAGTCATAACAGCTGAGATATCATTAGCCGTGATCAAATGCGTCATTTCTCTTTTAAATCGTTCGTCAAAAACGATTTCAAACGTTGGAAATTCCTGTAAGCTCTCAAGAAATCTATTGCAGCCTGAACAGAACATCATGTGATTGCAGTTAAATATTAACCTGCCTCTTAATTATTACATTTATACAAAACTCTATCTGTATAGATAGCGGGCAGTGAGAAAAAGTCGTGACTTTTCTTTCTATAGCGGCACCCATTTGCTGAGAAGACCGACTTAGAGGAAACTATGGATTAAACGTATCATTAGGTGAAGTAATCAAATATGATATTAATAATGAATGATGAATGAAATCAAGCGACATAGAGCCATACTTTGATAGTAAGATCATATTTCTCGCTGCAATTAATCGTTTAAGGTACAGTTATTGTGACATAATGCAAAACCTGACACGTTTTCAACTTCAGCTGTTGTTATTTGAATCATGGTACCCGTGCGACACGGAGTTACACGGTGGGCATGAATAAGGCAATTCTCAACCGTTGAAAACCTGCCAGTTTCGGAGAAACTCAGATTGTGAAGCACATAAATGCGTATTCGGTACTTCTCTCCTCTATTTTACACAGTGATTCGGCAAAATGGGATGGCGCCAAACGATTGATCGAACTTACCGTGATCCTGGCTCATCACCACTGCCGGACTCGTGCTCGCGCTATTGGCAGCAGCGACATTCGTGTTGGTCCCCTCATCGGCTGTCCTCTTAAAGAAATTGTGCTGAAGCGCGTAATACGGCGTTACCCGTGTCTTCGGATCGAAGTCCAACATCCGTACGATTAGGTCCTTAAACTTGAGATAATCAGACATCGAATGGCCCGGTTCCCCTATCCTCCTTCCACCGGGGCCGCCGTTCTCGACACCTAGAATATCGTGCAAGCGCCTCGTCCCGGGAGGTTTGTATTTTTTACCGTCCTTGGACTTTTTCAGCACGTACGAGCCATCCGTGGGGACTTTGTCAAAGTACTTCCGCGCCTTGTGCGCTTGGTCCAGTATATGTTTCGGCGGCATTCCTAGTACTTCTACAATTTTGTTCATTTGATCGACCTGCGAATATTCATATGAGAAATCATTTACACTCCCAAACTCAGATCTATATTACACCGAATGTAACATGCATTTTCAAATCGAGTAGGTTATTTGCCATTGTGAATGTATCTTAACGTGGCATGTAAACGGTAGCGTCTCGTACTAATGATTAATTATCGAGAGCTACAAATTCGACGCGATTAAGAAGGAATTGCATAATAATCAGTCTTTACCTCGTTGGCCCCACTAAACAAAGGTTCTCCCGTGTGCATTTCTACTAAAATACATCCCAGACTCCACATGTCTATCGCGAGGTCATAAGGTATTCCTAATAGGACTTCTGGTGATCTATAGAACCTGGACTGGATATACTGATATATCTGCGAAAACGCGAAAAGAAAGAAAGAAAGTGTGAAAAGGGCCGACAGAGCGAAAGCGAATGTTCGCTGATTAGTACTGTCTAAGAACACCCACTCTTTGTCCAAGTTGACACGAGCTACCAAAGTCGACTATTTTTATCGCACTTCGTTTGGGATTGCACAAAAGGATGTTTTCAGGTTTCAGATCACAGTGAATGATGTTCAATTCCGGCGTAGACAGGAACAAGAGGGCAGTACACAGTTGCTGTGCAAACTTTCTCGTCAAGTTCAATGACACACCTCGGAAATTCGTATTTCTAAGTAGGTCATATAGATTATACGATAGCAGTTCGAATACCAGACATAAGTGATTCCGCCACATAAAATGCCTCTTCAGTTTAACTGTAATCGGAAGGAGACAAGGCGTTAGACACGTCACGTCACGCGTTATCTATTAAACTACATAGCACACCATGTACTCCGCGCGTACCTATATAATACTTGTTGTCGGTATCCGCTCTGTTCATCATTTCCAATAGCCTAACTTCGATTTGCGCTTGATTGAGGAAAGGTTTCTTGTTCTTGATGATTTTTATTGCCACTTGCGTTTGCTCGTCGTGATCAAATGCCTTCACTACTTGGCCAAAACTGCCTTTACCTGTAAACGGAAAACGTATATAAGTGCATCGATATATAACTACGTAGAATGAATTCGGGTCGATCTGAGTAAATGTAATATATCTTCATTAACCCGGGAACAGGCGCCTGGGGGTGATTTTTACACCCCAATATCGAAAAAATAAACCTCACGTCACAGTAATTTTAATGTGCTTCTTTCGTTTTTTTTTTAAATATTTTTTTGGTTTCTCCTTACTTTCTTCAGAAAATGTTAAATAAATCTATATACATATTGTCCTCAAATACAAATAAATTACAGAACAATAAAAAATATGCAATATGTAATTAATAACAATGACTTTTAATTGAGATATAAAAGTCACTCCAGGTGAAGATTTATGCAAAAAAAAATAGATGCCCGTTCCCGGGTTAAACATCACGGTTGTTGAAAACGACAGTATCACGTGTCCATAAAACATATTCGAGAAATAAAAAGTATCGACTACGTCATCGCGAAAAATCATGGCGATATTATATTTTCCTGGTAAATAACGATTAACCCGATATCATTTGTTCAAGCACTGTTTTTTTTTTGTCTTACCTATTAACGAATCGATCTCGTATCGATCGAGGAACTTTTCCCCATTCTTGATGATATAATCGTGATTATCGTCGTCCCAGCCGTCGTTATAGAGTTTCCTCTCCTTCTTATGCGAGCCATCTTCCCCTTGCATCTGCTGTGCTCTCCTTTTCTTCTTCGCATAGTAAACCTGGAAGAGAAATTAATGTAATCAGTCCTCGATGTCCTCGATATGTAAAACCGAAGGTTTCAAGTCAAGATTTTACGGCTCGATATGACAACAGAAACATTCAGAGGAAACGATCGAAATAAATCAAACAGCTTAACGATCTACCACGCCATTATCTCTAATATGTTCGTCCTTCTTCATCAATCTCTTCTCCTTCGAGCTGTTTTCGAGAGTGCGTGCACGCGGGTTGTAAAGTCCCATATTTATTATTATTAAAACGCTTTAATATTCATCAGAGCTATTTTATGAGACGTGTATTAAACCCAAAAACGAGGTCCTTTGTCAAATCGCGACTCGAGTAATCGGCGTATTCACTGGAGGGGGAGGGAGGAAGGTAATTTCGCCCGGACAAACACGACCGATTGGCCCAAAAGTTCGTGCGACCCGCTTATCTTTATCAATTCGCCGGACCTAGCGAACGGGGTTACATAACGAGCCACGCGGCCCGAAGTTATTATTCGCGCACGTAGGCCCATGTAGGTCCATGACGTTCCGCGAGAGGAAGCAAAGGGAGGGGGGGGGAGATGAGGAGAGAAAGAGAGAAACTAGCCCGATCGATCGCTTATATTTTTCCACGGTATAAATTATTGAAGAAAACCCAAGAACTCGCGTTCGCCACCCTCTCCCCCTTCCCATTTCCCCGCGCCCCCCGGTCAAAACGGCGCCGCGAATCGTCCACGTAAAAAAAAAAAAGCGGAATCGTATAATTCGCCGTAAATATCCCCCGTCCGCGGGACGAGAGGAAGAGGCGATGGTAGGACGGCGCGCGACGCGAGAAAGGGTGGTAGGGACGCAGAAGGGCGGGGGGGAGAAGAGGCGAAAAGGGAAAAGGGCGCAGAATCCGATCTGCCGACTCCGTCCCGGGGATCGATATGCTCGCGACCACGTGAAAACCACGCCGTTCGAAAGCGACGCACGGTTCGGCGTTCGGCCGCATCTCGGGATAAAATCCGAGACGCTTGACGCCGGGGGAACGCGCGCGAGGGGGTGCCGATCGACGATCGGCACCCGTCTCGGATACTCTGATACAGGGCTTTCCGATGCTCCGCGAAAATCTTGGCGGAGGATTCGAGGGTGAAAAACGCGCGAGAAGAGGAAAGGGGGGGAAAGAGAGCGAGAAGGCCCCCGCGAATCGAGCAGGACGGTGGTTGTTCGGTTGGCACGCCTCCACCGGGTCATCGACACGCTGATGGTCAGCGCTATATTGGCGTCTACTAGTTACTCTATTTCGGCATCGATTGTACCGTCGAAGAAGTACGAAGAGCAATCGATGCCGCCGCCGCCGCCACCGCCGCTGCGGCGGTGGCGGCGGCGGCGCGGCTAATGAACTTACGCCGACACTTTCGCGCGAACGGGGGGAGGAGGAGGGGCACCGAATCTGAGCGCGGCCCCGGAAGCGCGGAATCACCGACGCGCGCACGACAGACCGCTTATTTTTTACTTCGACAGGCGAAGTCAACCCTGCCAAAGCTTGATTTACAAAAAGAACCGGACAGATACCGGTTCGCCTGGTGAAAATCACGTGGGAAGAACCACGGAAGGAAATACGTTGCTCTGAATGTCTTACATTGTGATAGGACGTGTCTTCCTTGACGCCTCTTCTAAAAAAAATAGACTGGGATCTTTGCCCTGCGATAATTTTTAACGATCATGTCAAAATAAATTATTTTAACACACAAAATAGTATTATTTTAACTCCATTGGTTTAGTTAGATTAACATTATTTTAATTAAATTAACGAACATATTGAGTAGAAGCAGTGGCGACCTATAGGAACGGTTAAATGACTCGAATCGAGTATAATTTGACGCTACGAATTCAACAGTGCGAATTAACGCGGGCAATGCGCAACAGCGCGATTAGTTCCCATTTGAGATTTGTGAAAACTTTGCGAAGCCCTCTGGTGCGGGAATCCGCTGATGGGACTCCCGCAATAAATCGCTAGCATCTGCATTAAATACCGTCGAAAAGTCTCGACGATGTTATCTTTGCGAGTTTGAGAAGTGCCGGTTACATTCCCTTGGTAAAAGAAAGAATTTAAACGTTTTCAAACACCGTACGTCCCTCGTGATTTACGATCCCTCGTGCCGCAGTCTTCTTCCCCCGGGAAACGCAACCGATCGGTATATCACTTTCACGGTTTTTTAAATAGCGCCCACGCGTTCTATTTTTGCCGTTAGTGCCGCAAACACGGCTGCTTAAAATATCATTTCCAAACCGCCATTTCATTGTTTTAATTTATGGCGGTTCTTCTTCCCTCCCTCCCCCACCCCTCCAACCGTCTCTTCCGCCTTTCTCATTCTCTCTCTCTTCGAGCGGATGAAGATAAACGGGGGCCTCTCACGAGATTTTCAAATAACGGGTCTAGCCGCTTTTCGTGTTAGCCCGCGAATTGAAACGCTTAAAATACCACTTCCGAACACAAATGGCGTTTCTTCTTTTTAATTTATGGCGGTTCTCCCCCGCGGGTGAGGATAAAAACGGAAACCCTCGCGGGGTCGGGGCACGAAGCTATACCCCTCCCCCCCCCGCGTTCCGTCAACTCCCGCGGGAAAAAACTCCTCCCGCGCGGAGAACGAAACTTTCGTGTGCTTATAAAGGCGTCCCCCGCTGTAACCCGACGCGGTTAAAAACTTGAGCCGGTTATAGGCGCGGATCTTCCTCACCGCGGAGGAGCGATACCGGGAACACCGACCTTATTTCGCGCCTGGTATATGGGTTAGTACAGTAATTTGGTCGTAAAAGAAGAGGTTACCTGGAAAGTTTTCCGGGAGTTTTGAAAATTGGTAATTTTATATATTTTGATGTGCTCTTTCCGAATTTCAACTTTGCCACCTCGTATCTTTGCCGCTCGCGCCGCCATATTGGAAAAATGGCGCCTAAAAGCAGTTTTTTGACAATATCTCCTTTCCGACTCATTCCACGATAAAAACACTTCTATACAAAATAAAACTAGAGAAAATTTCCTACAATTTATGTAGTAACCTTTTTTTTCGTAAAATTAATAGTTTTGGCGTACGAGCGCCGCAAAGTGTAGTTCAACACGCGTTTTGGCCTAAAAACTCATTTCCACACCACCTTGAGGTAGAGTAAGCGGCGCGTTTTTTTTACCGTGGTATCCTCAGTAGGCCTAGTCCACATGCAATTCATTATTATAAAATTTAGCGCATTCTTCTTCGCTTCGCTGTTCTTGATGGACCAGGTGTTGCGAGGTCATCGTCATTAGTACTGATCGAAACGTCACAGACCGAAATTTCTTCCACATCATCCGCGATGGGATTATCAGTTTCATCGCAATTCTCTTCGTTCTCGATTTCATCATACGTTTGCTCGAAAATAGTCTCCGTTTCTTCCTCTTTGTCGCTTGTTAAAACTTATTTCTTGTAAATGCAAAAAAAGATGTCAGAAAGCCTGTAGATGCAGAAAGGCTGGGTTAAAGTGCTCCGTTATATGCACGAATTGTAGTGGTACCTGTGATAACTCGCAAGTTCCATCACAAGATAGCGACGAAGAGGAAGAAACGGAGACTATTTTCGAGCAAACGTATGATGAAATCGAGAACGAAGAGGATTGCGATAAAACTGATAATCCTATCGCGGATGATGTGGAAGAAATTTCGGTCTGTGACGTTTCGATCAGTACTAATGACGATGAACTCGCAACACCTGGTCCATCAAGAACAGCAAAGCGAAGAAGAATGCGCTAAATTTTATAATAGTGAATTGCATGTGGACTAGGCCTACTGGGGATACCACGGTAAAAAAAACGCGCCGCTTACTCTACCTCAAGGTGGTGTGGAAATGAGTTTTTAGGCCAAAACGCGTGTTGAACTACACTTTGCGGCGCTCGTACGCCAAAACTATTAATTTTACGAAAAAAAAGGTTACTACATAAATTGTAGGAAATTTTCTCTAGTTTTATTTTGTATAGAAGTGTTTTTATCGTGGAATGAGTCGGAAAGGAGATATTGTCAAAAAACTGCTTTTAGGCGCCATTTTTCCAATATGGCGGCGCGAGCGGCAAAGATACGAGGTGGCAAAGTTGAAATTCGGAAAGAGCACATCGAAATATATAAAATTACCAATTTTCAAAACTCCCGGAAAACTTTCCAGGTAAAACTACCTAATGACTGTACTATATGGGTTACTCGGAAATTTAATTCGCGCGCACGCGACGAGCGGGCCTCCGTCCGATGCCGCGGCGCGGTATATTTCCCGGTCGAATTTTTTTCCATATACGCCCGTCGGAAAAAATAATTCTCGCTCCTTGATGGACTCGCGTTGGTCACTCGCGACGGTGAGATCACGTGATCGAGCCGGTCGATTTCGCGTTATTACGGCGGGTACTTTACATGAGAGCGACTTTATTAAATTAATTCATATATCTCTTTTATTTATTTATTATTAATTAAATTCATATGTACGGCAAGAGGGAGAGTCGATCGTGCACATGAGAGATTATCTCCATAAATTAAGTTGCTTTAAAATTAAAATTCCTTAAATTTCGAATATCATATTTATATAGATATATTTTCTATTATCTAACACGAGATTGGTCTTTGGTCTAGCCTCCATTACTGTCATTTATTGCCTGGCCGAGTTCTCCAAACTTTTTATTAAATTTTCGACATGTTATGTCCCTGCGTCTGTTGCAACATTTGTAATCGATATACGAGATAATCGGAACAAGAAAAAGCTCCAGGACTGTGATGATAAATAAGGAATGAATACGAGATCTCCAATCCTGGAGTTTGAAAAAAAGAAAGAGAAAGAATTCGCTCACTGACTTGATTCCGTAAACACACTTCCCGTAAACACACTTCCCGTAAACACACTTCCCGTAAACTCCCCCTCGCGGGACGAGCAATGTAAGCGACTGATAAACCACCGCATGGGCGCGCGACGGGCGACCCTATTCACGCGAGTCGACGGCGCAACTAAAATATCCCTAGGCGCGCGACCGCCGCTGGCGCCGCTAGAAGACGACGCGGGTGAGACTCATTAGTCGAAAGGATCTCAACGCATAAACACACATTTTTTGAGAGCGAACTATTTTGTTAAAGAAATCTCGATCCAAGTGAGAGATTGAGCATATACATGCCGATCCAAGTGAGAGATCGAGCATAACGAGCAGTTATCGGTAGTTTAACGACTCCGACAGCACGTATCGTTCCAAGTTAGAGAACGGATACATTGATTATGACGACAAGGATCGCCATAACGTATTTATGGCAAGAAGGAAGCTACCAAAGGACGCCATTATTGTATCGAAGTGGACTCGTCCATTATTATCCATACGAGAGGGAATCACTTTATTCATTAAATATCGTATTGGATTGTACTCCAGAAGTTAATTACATAACCTGAGGTAATATATATATATTTCTGAATCACCATAGATCACCAAAATTTGCCAGATGATAACTGTAATATCATTACAGCCTTTCTTCGATCATTGGTCACAGAAGTATATATCACGAGAAATATTGGCCTAGATAATATTGAATATGATAATGGATCGCTCTGATTGAAAGACATTTTTTTGTTCGTTAAATAACCTCGGGAAGTTCTACGTTGATTAAAGACTCGTTCCTTGATATTATAGTTAATAACATTAATAACGTGACACGCGTCGTTTCTTTTGATGTTCACAACCCATTTGTTTCTGTCTTTATATATCTTCGTTCTTATAATATCTATCTATTCATATATGTTGGCGGCATAACAATTGGTGCGTAACAATCTTACCTAAATCTTAAATTATAATTGGTTTAACTAATTATTCTTTCAATTTCCTTTTATCTATATTTTCTTTGAGAAACATTATTTATATTTTATTATTCACCGATGTAATTCTTAGCTGATGGTTATTAATACCTTGAAATTGTTTAAAATACTACAGAGATCATTACGCACTAATCATTAGTATATCAATATAAATTGTTTTGAATATTGTATGTTTATTATTACATGAAAACTTTTGTTTTGATATGTTCAACGAGTTTGATTATACGTATTGGCTTTATTGAAAGATATAATCTACGAAAGTAATTTACGTTTATTGAGAATTCCTTTATAATAAATTATGTAATCAATAATACCTAGAATTTTTCACCTCTTTTTTAAACATTGGTCCTTCGAGCCGGATCTGCATGTAGACTTATTCAATGCAGACATACAAGAATCAGTTATAGAAAAACATTAACGTTTAACATATCAAATTTTTGAGATACATTGGTATACTGAGAGGACAAAGCTGAGTAGTAAATTTCAATTAGATTAAAGTGTGGTTTGCGGAATCAATCTCTTGAACTAAAGTTAGTCTTACAAACGTATCACAATGCGGATCAGTCACATAGAAAGGAGAATCGAACAGCAGTTAGAACTTTGCAGGATTATCACGAGATCGTATAATGATTTAATTAACGTCGGATTAACTAACGTCACCACTCATAGAATAGAGACGCGTCTTTCAAATCTCAGGGAATCTTGGGAAGAATTTCATTTAATTCATACTATATGCGTATTTCATATAGAGCGAGAAAAATTCAGTCCCGACATGACTCCTCATTAGAGATTACGTTTATGCGTACGACTTCCATTCGCAACTCGCTGCATGCTCCAATTAATTACTGCACCATACGAGGAGTTAAAGCATAAACGCGTGCGTCCGAAAACCACGTAATTGTTGCTATTAGCGAGTCAGGAAAAACGTAAAGCAAAATTAATAGAGCTCATAACGAGAAAAATGCCGAAAAAGAGGGAATTATCACGACACGTAGTTTTCACTTCTACCATATCATATTGTGGAGTCTGATAGGATACTTGAAAATTTTTTGCAGCAATTTTATCTCTTCCTTTTTACGAAATCGCGAAAGCAAATTTTATAAAAATTCGTTTTATTAAATAACATGACCTCTAATGCAAAGTTATCGTTTATTCGGAAAATTGGCGAATAAGTAAAAGCAAAATCGCGCGTGTTTTAGTCTTTTTGTATTCCCAGAAGATTATTTAGAAAATGCTACAAGGAATATTGAACAATTTTCAAGCGCATCATAAATAATAAGCTAATTAAAGTGGACTTAGTTCGCCTAATTAAATAACATGACCCGTAATGCAAAGTTATCGTTTATTCGAAGAATTGCCGATAAGCAAAAGCGAAAGCGTAGTAGTTTTAGTCTTCTTGCATCATCCACAAGATTATTTAAAAAATGCTGCAAGAAATATTGAGCAATTTTCAAGCGCATCATAAATGATAAGCTATTTGAAGTGGACTGGACAGATTAATCTGGCGTTTGCTAATTTGTTGTTACGTATTTTGCAATTGATTTGTATTTATTCATTCTAATTCGCATCACAGCCATTGATCGCTATACTTATCCGCTATACAGAAAGCACGAGCTGTACGAGTTTGCGCGGGTTTAATCGTGACATTTAACAGCCTGGTCTAGCAACTGTCAATTCTGGTCGTAAATCAGTCGTTTGTGTAAGTTATCATTGCGTTTATCAATTGCTGAAAGGCTTACAACGAAGCTATGATTAATGCGGATAGTGCAAACCGGCTGTCCAAATTATAATTGCACGCATCTTCGCTTACATAAAAACCGTCTTCACAATGATCAACGCCCGTGTTAGTTAACTTTTCATTATCAAATTTCTAATATTTCTCTCACGATTAATATACACACGCACTATCAGCCTGTAGTTCTCGCATGCATTATAAAAATAAATAAAACAAATGAAACATGAATAATACAAGAAAATTCTATTTCATTTAGAAAGTTATACAACTGAGAAAATATTTGCACTTTTATTTACGTTGTATCTTCATAAACAAATCGATTTTCATACGGCGCCGTTAAAGAGGAACCAACGCGGCAGTTTTTTTTTTAATCGCAAATATCCTCAATAAATACTTCACGCATTGGCTTCTCACAAAGCTTTCAACAACAATGCGTTTCAATTTATCGACTTTACAAAATAAGCTAAATAAAGCACATAAAATAAAATGCTAAAAATAGAATAGCCACACGAACATGTGCAAGTAGTATCACATGAAGGATAGTAAATGAGACAATTAAAAATATGAAATTTTATAATATAAGAGATCTACGTAATTAGGGAGAGCCGGCACTTATTAACTCTCGCCGAGTAATTTGCGAAAATTTACAAGAACGTACATCACGGAGAATATACGTTGACTTTACTGCGAGAATGAATTCTCTCTTTCTCGTCTGACTTTTATACCCTTGAAACTCTAAAAAAAACTACAACAAATAGCAGCCTCGTTATAAAACAGCGGCTTATAAAACAGCAGATAATACCGCTAAAATATTCATTATTCTAAGTGTTTTTTTAAACAAGGAATTCATAATTTTACGACATCGTACACGGCGAAGGGAGTATACATAAATAATTCAATCCTTACTTACTTCATACTTTCAGTGAGCGCAACAAT